>JARHVA010001473.1:635000-915000 GCA_037957365.1 Torreya grandis | reverse complement strand
TTTAAATAGACCTATTATAGGTTTGAAAACCTTAATTTCATTGGTATATGGTTGAAATTTAGTCTAATTCAAGTGCCTTCAGCTGAGTCCTTCTCACCTCTAGACTATGTAAGCAAATTAAACTTAAATGACCTAAGTCTACTAGGTAGACTTGAGGATAAAAGTACATAATGTTTTTAATAGCTTGGATTCCAAGGAAAATAGAAGGTCTTGGTACATGAGTTTCATACCTTAGTGGATCTTGGACTATAGACAAGATAGAATGAAGTGTATGTAAAACTAAAATCCCACTCTCAATCAGGTCATACATAAGGAAAAGGTATAGGGTTTCAAGGTACAAAATGATCAACTGAAGAATATAAGAATACTAATGAGTCCAAGACATTAATATGAGGTATTTGATGGTGTTTAGGACTTTATTAGCTCTATTCAAGGCCTTGAACACAACCACTCACTCTATTTTGATTAGAAAACTCAATTAACAGGCCTTAAGTGAACACACACATGCATGTGAAGAAAACAAGAGTAAATGAGATGATTGAAAGGGTTTATCATAAAATGGAGACATATAATATGATAAATAAGGATTTAATTTAGTAATAATATATTTTTTGATGGTATTTAGTACATCAAGTCACCTCATAACCCCTACAAACACTCAATAAGTAGCCTAGCTAGTCTAGAAAAAATGGTCATTTGAGACACTTATAGGAACAATTAGGCCCTAAAAATTGGTATGAATGGTGATAATGACCCATTAAATGATCCCAAAATCTCATTTTGTTCATAAAAATAGTGGGTGTACCCACTAGTCTATCTCAGACCAAGCCCTATTTGGACAGTCAGTCTTGGGGTTGAATGAGCAAACTCTATGTTTTGAAGGGTCTATAGATAGTGTGGGACCAAAATAAGGTTTTTTTATAGTTAAATGTTATGTATAAGGTCATAAAAAACCATATAAAGGTCTAAAATCTAGATTTATAGTCAAAATCCTTGGATAACAACCAATATAGTCACGTGTATAGTCTTTCTTAGAAACCCTAGTGCTATCTTGACTTACCTCCAAGCCCTTGGAACAATTTAGATGATCATGGTAAGGTGTTAAAATATGTGTGAGACCTAATTAAGATTTTTATAATTCATATAAGTGATAAATTTGATCCAAGTCTCTTCAAACCATGTTTGAGTCAATCAGCCTACACATAGGCAATTCAAATACCATCTTCAAATGCTCACCCAATTCACCACATGCATGATTAAAGCCAAAGATACTGGGGAAATTTAAGTATCCCTATGGTCCATAATTTCATGAAGGATTGGTTTTAATTTATGGGATAACCTTTATAAATGAATGTTAATAAATTAAGCACTTAGAATATCCTAGAAATAACCTGAGGGTCACCTTCCAACATTCATATCTCTACACACTCTTTACATGGGACCTCAGGGTATTCATGGAAGATGAGGGGGTAAATGCACTATATATTCATGGAATTTTTTCCTGACTTATATTTCCATACACTATGAATTATAACTAAGACTCCTAAGCACTCATAAACCTCTCTAAAACCATATGTAGACCTAGTCTTAGAAATTTTGATGTTTTAGCATCCTATAACCATAGAATAACCTAATGAGATCATATAATGTCAATTAAAATTAGAGAGGATTCCACTCATGGTATTTGATTATATAGACACTTTATGAAAGTTTCATAAATTGATATTTTTAAAATATTTTGAGCATAAATAAGGGTATAAAATTATGTGAGATAATTACAATATAAGGAGGAGATGTTTTGGGACCTTATTAATCTCCTCAAGTCATAATATTCACAAATTTTTTCTTGTAAATGTCTCTACAAGTTCATTCAAAACTACTAGTCTACAATAATCAAGGACATGAATGCCTAGTCAACTGGGGAAGGTAAAATTATAGGTATTATTTGATCAATAGAGCTTATGACATGGTATAAGGTTTTTTCTAGGTATTAATTCCATGTTCTTATAGGTTTCTAATATTTCTTATAGGTCCTTCATGGCATACATACACCAACACTTAGGCATTAGGCCTAATTAGCCTTTTTGGCCTATGTGGTAAACCAAGAGAGCTCAAAGTTGGCATAGAGGAGATAATGAAATGAGTTAATGTAGGAAATAAAACCACATAACTGATTATTTGAAAAATATAGGTGCACATCCATGGTAATCATGAGTAAGGAAGAATTTTCAAGGTTTGATCTTCATGAAAAAAGCTAATGGGCTGCTCAATGCCTCTTGAGAGGCCTAATCACACCATGTATGCAATGTAATTGACATGAGAGGAGTTATAAAATATTTTTAGCATGGTAAAACCTTTGACAAGTATAACTAAAGCTAATTCAACCCCCATCACCTCACTCTAATGCTAAAAAGAGCCATTAACGAAGGCCAACATATGGGAGGATTCAATTAGGTCTATGTAACCAATGTGACTACTATATGAAGTGGACCTTGGTCATTCATGACCCCTTATCCACTTTTTAATGCCATATTTTCTCTTTCTCTCTCTGTCTCTCTATTTTTTCTATATATTGAAGGCTTTTGGCCTTAATTTATATCCCTTAGGTTGGTATGAGGAAACTCTACCTGGTTTTGTACTTGTACACCTACTTTGATTGATAAATAGTACAATTATAATTGCTTATTAATCAGTACTCAGTGTTTTCATTCTTTTTTTGATGTGCAATAGTGGTCTAATATTCCCATTTTTAGGTCCAAGCTTCACCTAGGTACTAATAAACTCTCCTTATAGGTCATCTAGTGTGTCATGAGGTTGATGGATTAAGCTTGAATTGGATGTTTGATTGTAAGTGCCTTGGAATAGGCCTTATTCTCATTACCCTCTTGTTATAGTCACTCAAAATGACCTCTAGGTGAAATAATATTGCTTGGAATCCATTGAAGGTATTGTGTTAGTTCTATCCATTATCCATTAGTGTGATTAATAATATAAGTTGAGTGGATAAGTGAGTATATTGGTGCATCACCACTTTAGAGTAGGTTTAAATTATGCAATATTCTTTACCCTTTTCATCCCCATAGACTTAAGTCTTAGATATAGCCTCAAGTGAACAAATCAAAGGAGATAACCCTATAAAATCTAGAGGTTTGGCCTAAGTAGGAGGTAACCCACATCATATAGGTCATTCCCATGTTGGAATAGATTTGAGGTAGACATGAAAAATCTTTTCCTCAATAAGGGTGCAATCTAGATCACCAATAGTTCTAGCATTCCTAGTGGGATGAGCTTTAATTGACTAGAAGCATGCTTTGGTAACCTTGGATGTCATATAGAGAACTAAATATGTCTATTAGTAGCATCTGTAATCATCCTAAAAAAAATCAAGCACTAAATTGGTAGGTTTGCAGTTAGTAGCCATAGTATAATTCATAACAATCCTTCACTTCAAGGGCAAGATGAGTTACTATCCATAATTTCATTGATTTCCATGTGCTTAATGATTAAGTATGGAGGTATTTGGGGTAAAATCATATTGTTCACTCTCTAGTGAGGAGGCTTATGACCCTCTCTAATGCCATCATGATCCTTTGAAACCCAATCTTGACCCTTATCAGATCTATCTTCAACCTTACCGGTCTTATGATGAGTCTCCCCATTGCCAAAACTACCAACCCTACTATGAGTCTCATCTACCCGATTGGTAGTATAATTACCCATCTAATTAGTCATGCCAAAAACATGAAAATTTTGACCAACCCACTCATACCACAAGCCATTCCATATCTAGGCTTAAATAAACCCTATTAGATCATGAGAGACATATGATGAACATTGATATATTGAAGGGGTATGGGCAAGATATTACCAAACATGACATTGAGGGTGTTAGAGTTTCATTGTAGTAGGAAAAAAGAGACTAGTCATTCCTCATGAAGGAGGGTCATTTAAGGGGAAATAATGACATGTTAAATTTAGAGGGTCTAATTTTTTAGATTGAATATAGATTGATATTACATGAAGGGAAACCAACTCACCAATACCAAATTTCTATCCATTCCTTCACCCCATGTAAATATTATGCTGAGCTTCCCATAACCCCTCAAAATATCCCAACAATTGTGCATCAAATCCCTTCAAAACCTTCACAAATCTTGAAAGCTTTTCTATTAGGGAATTATAATCAAAAGAGAGTGTAAGATGAAAGAAGAGTAGGCATTGAAGGAACTAGTCATCATGATCACTCAAAGCTTGATTTTGAAGCATTCCTTGTCAAACAAATTTAGGCTATCAATTAAAAACTACATCAATCCATAGTAACTGTAATAAAAATTCCATCTTAGCTACACATGCCCCCATTCATGACCCAAATAATAATACACTTAACATAAGAAACTCCTAATCATAATTTTATATCTTGGAATTGAGTGTTGTAGTCAAAAAAGGAAGAGGAACAGTCAAGCAAACCCAAGGTCATTTAATAGCCTATGGCATTTCCTTCATGGAGATCCATCAAAAATAATGTTTATAATAAGGAAGAGAATATGTTTGTTGAGAACAAGTAGATAAATGAAAGAGATGTGACATATATCTTGGAGTCACTCTAAGAACACCCGATGCCACTCCTTATAAATATAAGAAATGAATATCAGGTTAAATTTATAGCTGATGTTAATGATTTGGATATGATTGAAGAATAGTTTGAAAACCCTTGGTAAGGAGGAACACCATTCAGTCTTCAAGGATGCTAAGGAGGATAAGTTTCAAGAACAAAAAGAACAAGATGTAGTTAAAAAAAAGGCAAACCAATTGATCAAAAAAAAGGAGATCAATTAAAAGACTTGTTTTAGATCATAGGCTCAACTTATCTGCTTCTACAGGCATACCATGACTTAGTTTAGATTGAAGAAGATGAGTTCACCAAGTAAGGTTAAATTAACTCCATAAACATGCCATCTCAAGAGGCTACTCCATTAGAAGATGATCTATTTGAGTTCCTTAAATAAGGTTTCCAACCTCTTATGATAGTTACAACTATCCCTTTTCCTAATGAGAAATATGTGAAGCTTGAAAATAATGAAGGAGAGGGACTTGGTCTATTTTAAACATATATTCATCCATTTTAAGGTCTTTAAGAGGTCAAGATGATGAGAATATAACTAGAAGAAAAGTTGTTTGATCCAAAGGAAGCTTAGAGATGAAATTATATTAGTATCTAAGGGCCTTAAAGATGATCTTGACAATATGATTCAATATGAAACCATAATGGTACCTAATATTGTGGATCTAAGAGATAACAAGCATGATCAAGTCCTAAATTACACTAACTCTCTTCAAGAGGTCAAAAGAAATTAAGAGTAGCAAGAGGTAAACCTTGATACACCAAGTGAGTATGTGTTCATAAGCCATGTTTTTGTAATTGATATGGAACTTGAGAGCATCATGAGTGAATTGGTCAATGATAAAGCTAATCTACCAAGCCTCCTATTCATGGAGCTACTAATTTCACATCATTGCCTATTTTATGGAAGGAGAGTCCTAAGAAATTTCCCCTTTGATCTAAGAGGGAGAAGATCCATTGAGTTTAGTTGTATATACTAGTTACTTGGGTTATTTGTCTTGATTCAAATATGTGTGTCACATAATTTTGTAGGTAGTTATCTTTTACTTTAGTCCCTTGCATTATTTATTCTTAGGTTCTAGGTGTGCTTCTTAGATCCAGGGGTTGTTTCTTTATTATTACTCTATGTGTCTTACTATTATTGTGAATCCAAGAAGTGTCCTTGAGTATTAGATAAATAAATAAGTCCATGATTATGGTATTTTAGGTCACGAGTCATTCTTGAGACTCTAGGTTCTCTTGACCAGTAGGTTGGTGACCCCTAGGAGTCACCATAAATGTTGACTAATTTTGACCCTTAGGTCAAAATTATGACCCCTATATTTGAAACTTGACCTTTTCATAGGTTTCCTAGTATTTCAATGCATTGAAGATGTCCTTAAAGTGGCCATTCTACCCTTATTATCATTATTTAAGGTTTATTTGAAAAGTTTAAGGTAAATGACATTTGAAACCTAGTGTTATTCTAGGCATTTATGAAATTTGATTAAGAGGTTAAGTGATAAAAAGGGTAATTTTGGTCATGTATTACAATATTCAAGTCATATTAACCCCCTTATAATCTGTACAACTCCCCAAAGTTGAAAAAGGTCAAACTTATAATGTACATCCCACTTATATGTGCTTTGTTGCACTTTTATGACTTCAAAAGGAGGTTTTTGAATGATATTGCAAATTGGAGGGAAAATAAAGTGTTTTAAATCTAATGTGATAGGTCCATAAATGTGTTTACAAGATATAGTATCACTTTGCATCTATCTCCCTTCAACCTCTAAGGCAAATGTAGTAGTTTCAAGCCAAAATCAAGTGTTTTCACCAAGTTCATATAGGTGTACTTTTAGTATATTTACTCTTTATGATCTCATGGATATATTTATAACCCAAAATTGTAAAAATAGGCTTTATAGGGGTTATAAAGACCCAATATTGTAAAAAACCTATTCTATTCTCCCATCACTCTCCTTGGCTAGTTTGTGCAACACTTTAGGTTTTCATTCAATATGGATAGGAGAGAGAATTTTAGGAACTAAAATTTTGGGGAATGAAAGGGGGTACCTTGATTGTCTCATACTTTTAATTTTTATACTAGTCCATCTCTTGTGCTTTATGTACAATGGCTGATCAATCTGGCCACTCTCATGAGGTAGTCCATTTGTGTAGGGGTTAAAGATTGCAATGGTTTTGGTCCACTTTTGGAGTTTTTTTGTAAAAAAATTATTGTTGTATGTTATAAAGGATATCATAGACTTCCTCCATCACCCAAAACTTTGTCTCACATGTGTGGGAGTGTTAAAATCAAGTAAACTTCAAGTTTTCTCCTAGTTATAGAATATGGACTGAGTTTCTTAAGTGACAAGATTTTAATGCACTTAATGGAAAAGGACTGTGTAGTTTGATTTATTTGATTGGTACCTTAACATATTTCATGTAATATATATCTCCAAAATCCATTAGGACATTCATCATCAAGTATAACCACCTCTCCAAGCTCTCTATGAAGGCAATCTACATCCCACTATACTAGTCATCATGAACATAGGTTTCACTATGTTAAAGGGACTAATTACCTCCAAAAGGGATGTTTTGTGGTTAATTCATGTGGAAGGTCTTATAATTAAAAATTAACAAGTACAAGTATGAAATTACTAAAGGATAAAATTAAAAAGACTCATCACCTCATCAATAATGAGAACTTAGTCAAATATCATAAGAGTTCAGACAAAGGCATGGATTCAATGATGAAGAACAAGATAAGATAGATGGAGAGGACATTCAAGGAATCATGGAGATTAAGATCCTTGAAAAACACCTACATGACACATGAACATAATGGGCACCTCCATGGAGGTCCAAATGGTTGAAGGTAGTTGGTAGACCAAAAGGACATACAAGAGGTTGAAATTTAGTCCAAATATGCACCTATATTAGTCATAACTACTAACTCAAGAGGCAAGGTGTTTGAGGTGGTATAATAAGGTATACATGGGTGAGATTAAATGGTAACTAAGTGAGTTCAATCCATTAGGACAAAATTACAAAAAACCCAACTTAGTGAAATCATGAAAACCAAGTTAAGAGGCCTAATATCAATCCAAATTTACTTTTGTTAGCGTAAATTAAGGTCATTTTGGGAATTTTAGGGTAATTTTGTTTCTTGTTTCCAATAAACCTCATAATGGTGAATGGTGATTATTAAATATGTGTGTGGGTTTTTAGAGATAGTCAAACAAGTCTTAATTCCATCTCTTCATCTTTAAGACAACTCTATGCCTCTCCTTTGTCTGTATAGAGGTCTAACACACCTACAATAGGCACCAAAAAAAAGCACTTCAATGAGTGGATAAGAGAGGTATCTTTAAGGAAAAGTATAGGTGAGATAAGAGAATACTTGTGGTGAGTTATACATAAGGCCTAATAATATGAACACCCTAATATACCTTGAAACATCGACTTTAGATGCCACACTTAGATTGTCTCAGTTTCCACATGAAAGTTATAAGACTCTTGGCAATTGGCTTGGGGAGGGAGATAAAGAATTATATTAAAGAGGACATGAATATAAAAGGTCTTAATCTCATGATAGGATTATTATAATGGGTAATATTCCAACTATATCCCACCTCCACCAAGCCACAATCTCATCCCATAAACTCTTGTACATAGTCCACATATGCAAGTGCATTCCTACAATAGTGTTGATATCTGTGGAGGATCACATCTTGTTGTGATAAGAGAAAACATTAAAATCAAGGGAGGTAGTATTTTTAATAATTATCAATAAAAATATAAGTTCTAATCACCTTATAAATTCAAAAGTATAGTATAATCAATATAAACCTGAAGACAACCAGACCTAGTTGAGCATGAACAGGCTCAAGAATTGGGTAAATAAATGATTGATGATTTTCAAGGTAAGTGGAACTTAAAATGATGTTATAAACCATATATATACCATTTAAATGAAAATTACGGGGTATAAAAACTCAAAATTCAAGCATGAATTGACTTTCATGTTGAAAATATCACTTACAATAGTGTTCAGGTAGTGGAGTCAGATAATGTTAGGCAGTGAGATAGCTTGGAGATCATTGTATGCACTTGAGGTAGGATTGAGGGGTAAAAAGGCCACCATGAAGAGTGTTAAATAATGAAGTGGCATGTATGTAACTATTATAGTATTGAAATCCTCACTTTCGTTAGTAGATGGTTGAAATTTAGTTTAAGTTACGTGCTTCCAACAGAGTCCTCTTCTCTTGATTATGCAAGCAAATTGAACTTAAATGACCTAAATCAACTAGGCAGACTTAAGGATGGAAGTGAATAATGGTTTTAATGGCTCAAATTATGAGGTAAAAAATATGTCTTGGTACATGAATTCCATCCCTTAGTGGATCTTGGGCCATAGACAAGATAGAATGAAGTGTATGCAGAATTAAGATCCCACTCTTAGTCAGGTCACAGATAAGGACAAAACACATGCTTTCAAGGAAAAAATGTTCAACTAAATAATATAAGGATAATAATGAGTAAAAAACATTAATATGAGGTATTGGATGGTGTGTAGAACCTGATTAATTCCATTAAAGTTCCTAAACATAGCCATTCACTCCATTCTGATTAGAAAACTTAGTTAACAGGCCTTAAGTGTTCAACACACACATGCATGTGAAGAAAACAAGAGCAAATGAGATGTTTGGAAGGGTTTATAAAAAAATTGAGACATATAAGGTGATAAATAATTATGGAATTTAGGAATAGGAGATGTTGTGATGATATTTAGTCCATTAAGTTACCTCACAGCCCCTTGTAGATAGTCAGTAGGTAGCCTAGCTAGTCCAGGAAAAATGGTCATTTGAGACACTTATAGGCATAATTAGGGCATAAAAATTTGTATTAATGGTAATAATGACACATTAAATTCACCCAAATTCTCATTTTGGTCATAAAAATAACATCTATACCCACTATTGTGTCTCAGCCAAGCCCTATTTAGATAATTAGTCTTGGGGCTTAATGAGCAAAATCTATGTTTTAAAGGGTCTAAAAATAGTGTGGGACCAAAAAAAGGATTTTTTACAATTAAATATGATTAATAATGTCATAAAAAAAACTTAAAATGGTTTAAAACCTATATTTATAGTCATAAGCCTTGTATAAAGGCCAACACAGTCAAGTATATAGGCCTTCTTAGGAACCCTAGTGCCATCTTGAGATACCTCCAAGACATTACATCAAGTTGTATGGCCAAGGTAAGGTTTATGAAGATGTGTGAAACCTGATGATGAGTTTTAAAGTTCATATAAGTGATAAATTTGATCCAATCCTCTTTAAACCCTATTTGAGTTAATCAACCTACACAAAGGCAATTTGAAGACCATCTTCAGATGCTCACCCACTTCACCACATGCATACTCAAAGCCAAAGATAATAGGGAAGTTTAAGTATAAATATGGGACAAAATGAATTATTTTTTTGAATTTAGGGGATAACCTTTATTAAATTAATGTTAAGAAATTAAACACTCAAAACTGCCTACAAATAACCCTAGGTTCACCTTTGAATGTTCATATCTCTACACACTCTTTGCATGGGACCTCAGGATATTCATGGAATATGATGGGGTTAGTATAATATATATTCATGTATTTTTTCCCTAAATTTAATATCCATACCCTATGAACTATCGCTAAGACTCCTAAGTACTCATAAACCTCTCTAAAACCCTATGCAGACCCAGTCTTGGAAATTTAGAGTTTTTAGAATCATAACACCCTATAATGACCTAATAAGATCATATAATGTCAATTAAACATATATAATAATCCAATAATGGTGCTTGATTATATGAACACTAAATAACATTATCAAAAAATTGTAATTTTTCATGATTTTGAACATAAATGAATGTATAAAACTATTTAAGATGATTAAAATCCAATGAGGGGATGGTTTGGGACATTATTAATCTCATTAAATGATAATATACATAATTTTTTTCCTATAAATGTCTTTACAATCTCACTCAAAACTACCAATCTTTAGAAATCAAGGGCATGAAGGCCTAGTCAACTGGTAAAGGTAAAATTGTAGGTGTTCTTTGATCAATAAAGTTTAGGACATGGTATACATTGTCGTTTCAGGTATTAATTCAATGTTATCATAAGTTTATAATATTTATTAGAGGTCCTTCATGGCATAAATACACCAACATTTAGGCATTAGGCCCAATTGGCTTATTTGGCCTACTTGGTCAACCAAGAGAGCTCAAAGTTAGCGTAGAGGAGATAATGAAAGAAGTTAATATAGGTAATTAAACCATGTAATTGATTAATTTAGTAAATTAGGCGCACATCCATTTTCATCATAAGTAAGGAAATAGTTTCAAGGTTTGATTCATGAAATTGGCTAGTGGGCTGCTCAATGCCTCTTGAGAGCCTAATCACAGCCACGTATGCCATGTAACTAACATGAGAGGAGTTATAAATTATTATGAGCATGTTAAAACATTTTATAATCATAATTGAAGATAATTCAGCCCCCATCACCTCACTCTAATGCTAAAAAGATCCATTAAGGAAGACCAATATATGGGAGGATATAAGGAAGTTTATGTAACTGATGTGACTACTACATGGAGTGGGCCTTGTTCGTTCATGAACCCTTATCAAAATTTCCATGCCATATTTTATCCTTCTCTCTCTCTCTCTCTCTCTCTCTCTCTCCATTTTTTCTATATATTGAAGGCTTTTGGCCTTAATTTATATCCCTTAGGTTAGTATGAGGAAACTCTGCCAAGCTTTGTACTTGTACACCTACTTGGATTGATGAATAAAATGCTTGCAACTACTTGTTAATCAGTAATAAATGTGTTCATACTTGTTTTAATTTGCAAAAATGGTTTAATATTTCTTTTTTTTAGGTCCAAATTTTACCTAGGTACTAATGAGCTCTCCTTGCAGGTCATCTAGTGTGTCATAAGGTTGATGGCTTAAGATTGAAGTGAATGTCTAATTGTATGTTCCTTGAATTAAGAATTATTATCAAAACCCTCTTGCTCTAGTCACTCAAACTAACCTCTAGGTGAAATACTATTTCCTGGAAGCCATTGAAGGTAGTGTGTTAGTTCTGTCCATTATCCATTGGTGTGATTAATATTATAAGTTGAGTGGAAAAGTGCATATATTGGTACATCACCACTTTAGGGTAGGTTTCAATTATGCAATCTTACTTACCTTTTTCATCCCCATAGAGTTAATCCTTAGAGATAGTATCAAGTGAACAAATTAGGGGAGCTATCCCCATAAAATCTAGAGGTTTGGCCTGATTAGTAGGTAACCCATAGCCTATAGGTCACTCCCATATTAGACTAAGTTTGAGGTAGACATGAAAAATATTTTCCTCAGTAAGGGTGCAAGCTATTTCACTAATAGTTATGACACACCTAGTGGGATGATATTCAAGTGCCTTGAATCTTACTTTGGTATCCTTGAAGGACATCTTGATAACTAAATATTTTTAGTAATAACATCTATAGTCATCCTAGAAAACTTCAAGCACCAAATTAGCAGGTTTTAAGTTAAGAGGTACAATTCATGATAAGCCTTCACTTCAAGGGTAATATGAGATATTTTCCACAATTTCATTGATTTTGATGTGTTTAGTGATAAATTATAGAGGTATATTTGGCATAATCATGTTGTTCACTCTTTTATGAGTAGGATTATGACCCTTTACAACTCTATCATGATCATTTAAAACCCTATCCTGACCCTTATTAGATCTATCTTCACCCTTAACACTCCTATGATGAGTCTCCTTATTATGAAAACTACCAACCCTACTATGAGTCTCATTTACCCCATTGGTAGTCTAATTACCCATCTAATTATTAATGGTAGTAGCATGACATTCTTAACTAACCCACTCATACCCCAAGCCATTCCATATCTAGCCTTAAAAAAATGCTATTAGATCATGAGAGACATATGATGAACATTGATATATTGAAGGGGTATGGGAAAGAAATTCCCAAACATGTCATTAAGGGTGTTAGAGTTTCATTACAATAGGCCAAAAAATATCAGTTATTCCTCATGAAGGATTGCCATTCAAGGGGTAATAATAACATGTTAAATATAGAGGGTCTGATTTCTATGATTAAATATATATTTATAGTACATGAAGGGAAACCAAATCACTAATACAAAATTTCTATCCCCCTCATTTGCCCCATGCCAATCTTATGTTGAGATTCCCATCACCCCTCAAAAGTCCCCAAAAATGATGTATCAAATAAATTCAAAACCTTCACAAAGCCTACAAACATTTCCATCATAGAATTATATTTAAAAGAGAGTGAAAGAGGAAGGAAGAGTAGGCATTGAAGGAACCAGTCATCATGATCAATCATAGCTTTATTTTGAAGTATTCCTTACCAAACAAATTGAGGATACAAAAAAAATCTATATCAATCCATTGTAGTTGTAAGAACAATGCCATATCATCTTCACATACTCTCATTCATACCCCAAATAGTAGTATACTCAACATAAGAAACTCCTAAGTATAAGTTTCTAGCTTAAAACCAAGTGTTGTAGTCAAACAAGAATAGAGGATCAGTAAAGAAATCCAAGGCCATTAAATATCCTAAGCCATTTATTTCATAGAGGTCCATCTAAAATAATGTGTAAAATAAGGAAGAGATCATGTTTATTGATAACAAGAAGATAAATGAAGGATATGTGGCATTTATCTCATCTCTCTTGGAGTCACTCTAAGAGCATCTAGTGCCACTCCTTAAAAAGGTAAATAATGAATATCAGGTTAAATATCCAGTTAATGTTAATGATTTGGATAATATTAAAGAAGAGATTATCATAGGGACACCCTTTGGTAAGGACGAACACCATTCAATATTCAAGGATGCAAAGGAGCATAATTTTAAAGAGTAATAAGAGCAAGATCTGGTTCAATAAGAAGGCATACTAGCTGATCAAAAAGAAGGAGATCAATTTCAAGACTTGTTTGAGATCATAAGCTCAAGTTATATACTTTTATAGGACTATCATGACATATTTTTGATTAATGAATGTGATTTCACCAAGCAAGGGGAAGGTAGCTCCATACACATTCCATCTCAAGAGGCTACTCCATAAGAAGATGATCTATTTGACATCCTTAAATAGGGTTACCAACCTCCTATGTCAATTACATCTATCCCTTTTCCTAATGAGAAAGATGTAAATATTGAAAATCATGAAGGAGAGGGACTTGGTATATTTTTATTAGGTATCCATCCATTTAAAGGTCTTTAAGAGGTCAAGATGATGAGTCTACAACTAGAAGAAAAGTTGTTTGAGCTAAGAAGGAATCTTAGAGATGAAATTGTAGTAGTATATGAGGTCCTTAAAGATGATTTTGACTATATGCTTTAATACAAAAGCTTAATGGTACCTGATCTTATGTAGATATGATATAATAAACATGATCAAGTCCTAAAGAACACTATCTCTTTTTGAGATGTCAAAATAAATCACAAGTAACAGGAGGTAAACTTTGATACACCAACTGAGTATGTGTTTATAGGCCATCTATTTGCAGTTGATATGGCACTTGAGAGCATCATGAGTGAGTTTTTAAAAAATAAAGATGATCTACCAAGTCTCCTATTTATGGAGTGACTTGCTTCACATAATTACCTATTTTATGGAAGGAGAGTCCCAGGAAATTTCCCCTTTGATCCAAGAGGGAGAAGATCCATTAAGGTTAGTTGTATATACTAGTTGTTTTGGTTTCAATGGTATAAAATCATAAATGCATTATGTTTATAAATTAATCCTAGCTCAGATATGATATAGCATACTTACACTTTTGATTGGGAATACATTTTTTAAGTGGGAGCACGACCAATCTAGGGATCCACTAAAACTGATTAGGGGATCACTTATCATAATAGACTATCCTAAGGAGGGTTCCAAGACCTCTAGACTAACATAATCATGCAATAACCTTAAAAGAGTCCTAGATTTAATGTTCATTCTATTCTAATAAATAGGAAAGTAAATCTAATCTAGTTCTCACCAAAGCTTATGTCACAAAGTGTGGGTTAGAAATAAACTAAACTAAACTAAACATGCATAGAAGACATATTCTCATATCAATGTATACATAGTCCTAGTGCATGGAAGAAAAGCACAAATTCATTATCTATCTTCTCTTATAAAGGAGAAATAAAGTTAGAAATACTTACCTTTGAAGATGAACCCACCAAGCCTCAATCTCTCCCTTGGCCAAGGTACTTCACAAGAGATTGTTGTGGTATGTAAGGATAAAAAAGATAAATCATCTCTAGGCTAAAAAATATATCTATGCATCCAAAATAATTATCCATAAGATAAGATTTGTATCTCTAAAGAAAGTATGAAACCCTAAGATTTATTCCTCAAGTAGAATGGTTAATAAGTAGATGTTTTTTTGCACTTATTCTTTTTCACTTCTATATTCTCAAATGTATAGAAATAAAATTTTATATATAGGTGGATCTTTCCCTAAATCCTTCTTAATATGTCAGCTATATGGGGTTGACCTAATTAACCTTGTATGTTTTCAAGAGATAAATCACTAGGTCTCGATCTTAGTCAATCGAAGGGCTAATAAAACTCTAAAGTAAAAATACCCAAACATAGTACAAGGTTGATTCAATTGACCCTATATAGTAATTAGAGGATAAAACCTTTACAAGGTCAACCTGTTTGATCTATTACAGTCAATTGGTGAAAGGGAGTCAAGGCAAGAAAAAGGAGGATAATGATATGGCAAATGTTTGGAATGGGTACAATAGAGAAGAGTTGGTATACTATGAAGATTGGGTACTTTCATGAGAAATTAGGTAGCACCATAGAGTTTTTAAAATTCCCCTATTCTAATCTACTGGCCTACTACACCCTAATGGACCTCATCTCTATGTGAGGCTAACTATAGAGTTTGAGCTTCGATTAGAGATAGGAGATGTGCTTGTAATCACATCTTTTGTTGTGATATTAACTTTTGAGATTTGTATGTTGCCTTTTATATATCATTTCCTTTTGTTTCAAATGATTTGGATTTTAACTTGCTTGATGTATTTTTCTATTCCTCATCTATACAGATTTGTAAAACCAAACATGGGTGGTAAAGATGAATTTCATTTGAATACTTGGGATAAGGTTTCTAAGAGAGAGAACTTCAAATTATATTATGTCTAAGAATATCATAAATCTAGGTAAAATAAAAGTGTTATCTTGACTTTGACCTTGTTTTATCCAATGCGGAGTGAAAGGAAAGGAAAATCAAGAGGAATGACACATGGAATAATTTGAATTAATTCAAATTGAAACAAAATATGACAAAGGGTG
This sequence comes from Torreya grandis, assembly GCA_037957365.1. Lineage (NCBI taxonomy): Eukaryota > Viridiplantae > Streptophyta > Pinopsida > Cupressales > Taxaceae > Torreya > Torreya grandis. Next base: position 898,986 of record JARHVA010001473.1, on the reverse strand, counting down.
AAAAAGGGATACAATGAAAGTAAATCATGATTCCTTATCATAAGAATAAGAGAAATGGAGGAAAACATAATAACATAGATTGTTGTGAAAATTCCATCTTATCAAAAAGAAGCTAAAACTAAAGTTGATGAAAAAGATCAAAAAGTTTATAATTATTGAAAAAAATATTCTTAAAAAAATAATAATAAGATGGTAATTTTATGAGGAGGTCTAGGTCCTATCCATTGTCTTACACTACAACTCATAAAAGAAAAACCCACAAGGGTAATAAAAAGAAACATATGAAATAATAAAACGAGGAAAGAAGCAAAGATGGTATTTTGTGAAGAGGTTTAGGTCCTATCCATGGTATTATACTATAAAATCACACAATAGAAACCCATAGGGGTGAATGCTAAATAAGGGGAAAAAATAATCATAAAGCTACAAAGGAAAAGAATAACATAAAAAGATAAAATAAATATATGAGGACAAAAATGAAAGCAAATTCCAAATGTAATGTGAAATAAAACCAAAGAAAAAAATAATTGAAGACAATGATGATTATAAAGTAAAATTAAAATAAATAAAGTGCACAAAAACATGAGAAAAAAGAACAAGTAAGATCTATGCCAACATTTGTATCAAAGATGAGCATGTGAAATACAAGTCTATAAGTCTCGAAAGATTTCTTGAAGTTGAATTTGTTTGTTATTATGCATTGTAGAATAAGAGTGGGAACTTCAAGAGACCTCAATGGGTAATTGAATGTAGGGATAGGCATCATAAGATGCCCCAAAGTCTACAGGGACATGTAGATGGGCATCACAATATGCCCCAACATGTGAGTTGGAGTGAGGTAACATTGAATCATAAAATGATTTGCATTAGGTTGGTAGGTGCATTTGGAGATAGGAAAGTGTGTGGGTTTGTTAGATTTTAAGAGGGTGAATGTGACATATGATGGGTAGGAGAGGTATTAAGAGGTAAAGGAGGACCATGTATGATATGCTTTGGAGTAGGCATTTTAACTAGGTACTCTTTTGGCTCATGTGGCCTAAGAGGTTGAGGTTCAATGGATGCAATGATATGTTTAAAATTGTTCATGTGAGGTATCCTTTCCCTATTAGTGTAAGAAAAATTATCAATTGTGGTTTTAAAAAAATTAGTGGGTGAGGTATAGGAATGGGATGATTTTTATTGATCATTAGGTAGTTAATTTTGATGTGATTATGGTTCTTTAGATTGAATTTGAGAAGCTTGAAGATAGTCTTGATAATGTTATTTTGTTAGATTATCAATATTGAAATGCAAACCAAACAAGGAAGAAATAATAAAATGGCGAAGATTATGACAAAACTCATGAGAATGACCTATAATAGTATGCCACCAATAAAACTTATTAGTATTATACCATTTTAGAGTATGTTTGGAAGGATCAAAGATCATAATAAATTGATTGAATTAGATGCTCCATTTTGAGGTTTGGGAGGTTTAGATGAATCAATTTTATGAGAAAATGATTGAAAATTTTATTTATTAGTTGTTTGAGATGGTTCAAATTGAGTCATAATAAAGTCTTACCTTTTTTCTTGGTCTAAGGCTTCGTCTAAAGTTTTAGGGGAAAAGACTCAAAATTTGTATTGAAGGAGAGGTTTAAGAGTAGTGACAAATAGTTTTAAAAGAGTATCATCATTCATGTTATGGTCCACTTTATGAGCAAGAGACTTCCATTTTTTTATGAAAGTGTGAGAAAATTCATTAGGAAGTTGCTTGACATTGATGAAATGGCCAAGGTAATTTTCAGGAAGGTCATCATGTTGGAATTAATTCACTAGAGCATTAATTAAATCCTCTAATTGTGAGATAGAATGTCTAGGATGTTGGTTATACCATTCACGTGCATAAAAAAAAAGGTTTTAGATAAGATATTAGTGGTATAAAAGGTGTTAGTTTGGACCCATTCATTATAGAGATTACCAAAATAATAAATATAGTAGGGTCCTTAGTCCCATTATATGTGATAGTTGGAGAAATGTTTTCAATATCTATGGATGCAATTAATGGAGCTGAAGGTTTATTTTGAAGATGTTTAAGAATTTAGTTATTTATTGGAGATTGAGGGATGATATTAACATTGGAATCTCTAAGAGGAGGAGGGACACAATTTTTATTTGGTTGAGACATGATGACTTTAGGAGGTTAGCTAGCCATGTTTAATAAATGTTGTTGCATGTTCATCATTTGAGATTGATTGGTTGGTTGCATGATAATTTTTTAAACTACATGTGAAAGAAGTTGAGTTGTATCAATAGGTGGATTGGTTTTTGTAGGAGGGATATTAGTGTTGATAGGAGGGGGATTGGTAGTGTTGGTAGGAGGAGGATTCTTTGTATGTGGAGGATTCACAACATTAGTGTTAGTTGTCTTAAGTGTGGTAGAAAAAGAAGGAATATTGGTAAAGCCACCATTATTGGTAGGAGTGTAAATAGTATTATCATAAAGGATTTTGAATAATTAGGAACCATCTATATTATCAATTTGAGTGGTTTTGACCATGTTACTTTGGGAAGTGATAATACTAGGTGCTCTGGTTATGGGTATAACAAGAGGATTGTGAATATTGGTAGTAAGAGGTAGAACATAATGTGAGGTTACAACACTTGATGTAGATGGGTTGATGAGTTTATTAATTATAAGTTTAGAAGGTGTAAAATAGGTATAAGGTATATGATTGTCATGGTTTAGGATTTGTCTAATAGGATTCTTTAGATCTACTATACGATATGGGGTATATCAAGATTGAGAAGATTTAGAACCATGTGATGAAGAGCTATACCATAAAGAGTTATCTTCTTTGGTGGATAGGTGAGGTAGTAGAGAACAACCCATGTACATTCAAAATGGGTTGAGACTATCAAGAAAGAATTTGATAAGATTCATGATACCAAGTACGAGTGGATATTAAAAGGCTAGAAGGAAAAATAGGGATATAATTAGAAAATAGGGAAGGTATAATATAGTACAGGGTCAATTGGATTGACCTAGCACAAAAAATAGGGCCTAAAAATAGTACAGGTTAGATTGGGTAAAACAAATAGAGAAATTAGAATGTTTAAAATAAACTATAAACTAAAACAAGATAATTGTTGTAAGTAATTTGGAAAGTAAGATTTGAAGGGAAACAAAAAATAAATTGGATAAACATTGGCCAATAAAATTGAGGCACACAACATAAAAACTTGCACTAATACTGGCTAATGCAATTTTTTGCAATATAAAATACAACTGAGTAAAGAACATGCAATCAACTTGGAAACTAAATAGCTACTAACTAGTTAAACTGAACGTTTATTAGATTATAAGAATATGATTTTAAATGTGATGGGAAGTTGGCTATAAGAAAGGAACTAAAAGGTAATATAAGGATGGTTTTAGGTAGTTTGGGATGAAAGGGATCTAAAGTGGTAATGATATAGCCTTGGTATTGGGGCCTACCCCCTCACTTCACATACTGTAGTGATATGGGTATCGAGTGCTTATCCATAATATACAATTAACCATGATTTATACTTAACTAGAACATCAAGTCATCTACCCCCTTGGTGATGAAATCCAAGTAGATTGGCCTTGGGTAGACAAATATTAAAATACTTGTTTATATTTTGTGATTTGATCATGTGTGTATAAAATAAAAAATAGTGAAACTAAACGATTAATTGAAAACCAGATAATTAAGTTATGTGATCTATTCTAAGCATGCAATCAACAAGAAAAGAAAGTGTGAGATAATTACTAGTATATAAGGTTAATTCCAAATTTTAAACAAGGTATAATGTTGATATAGTCAATAGTATATGCACAAAATATAGAATAAGGTCGACAAGGTCGATCTTATACTACATAAGGAAGGTCTAACAATGAACAGGGTCAATAGAGTCAACCTAGTTATCCAAACAATACACAAAACAAAAAAATAGGTAGGTAGGGTTGATCCAATTAACTATGTAGGTTTAGTTTTAAAGACTAAAAATTGTAAAAGGAAATATTTTAAAGAAAGAGATAGAGAGATAAAAAGAAACCTTGGTGGATAAGAAATGCATATAATGAAGATTTTTATTCAAGAACCTTGATATATACTTGTAAATTATACTAACTAGGTCAACTAGGTTGATAAAGATTTGTAGAAACCTATTAATAACTGCCTAAAAATGTACATGGTTGATTGGGTCAACCTAGTAGTCTAAACTAGATGTCTAAAAATCTATAAACTTGTACTAGGTCGATAGGGTTGATCTAGTAGCTTGTACATAATGACCTGCACATAGAAGTCAGAGCTAGGTCGATTAGTTGAACCAGTATGACAAATATATGATAAAAATAATAATGAAATATAGTGAAAAAATATTGAAAATGTTAATTCACTTTGGGTTCACCAAAATGTATGCAATCAAAAATGCATCATCTCTTTAAATCAATCCTAGCTCAGAGAAGATAGAGCATACCTACACTTCTAATCAAGAATACATTTATTAAGTGGGAGCATGACCAAGATGGGGATCTACTAGACCTGATTAAGGGATCACTTATCATAATACACTATGTTAAAGAGGGTTATAAAGCCACCATATCAACACAATCATGTAATAACCCTAATAGAGTCCTAGTATTAATGTTCACTCTATTCTAATAAATAAGAAAGTAAATCTAATCTAGTGCTCACCAAAGATTGTGGCACAAAGTGGGGGTTAGAAATTAAAAAAACTAAACTTAACATGTATAGAAGACACATACTCATGTCAATTTATATAGAATATTAATGTGTGGGAGAGAATCATAACTACATTATCTATCTATGCTTACAAAGGAGAAATAAAGTTAGGAATACTTACCTTTGAAGATGAACCCACTGAGACTCAATATCTCGCTTGGACAATGTGCTTTGTAAGAGATTGTTTTGGTATTGAAGGATAAGAAATACAAATCAGCTCTAGGCTATACAACCTATTTATGCATCCAAAAAACTTCTTCATAAGACAAGATCCATATCTCCAAAGAAAGTATGGAACCCTAAGATTTATTCCTCAAGTAGAATGGTCAATAAGCAGATGTTCATTCAAACTTATTATTCTTCACTTATCTATTATCAAATTGTTGGAAATTAACTTGTATATATAAGTATATCTTTCTCTAAATCCTTTAAAATATGTCGACTATATAGGGTTGACCTAGTTGACCCTATACAATTTCAAGAGATAAATCACTAGGCCCTGAGCTAGGTCGAACGAAGGGATAAAAAAATATTAAGTGAAAATACCCAAAAATAGTAAAAGTTCAACCTAGTTGACTCTATATAGTAATTAGAGGATAAAAACTATACATAGTTTACTTAGTCGATCTATTACAGTCAACTGGTGAAAGGGGATCAAGGCAAGAAAAATGAGGATAATGATATGAAAAATGTTTAAAAAGGGTAAAATAGAGAAGAATAAGCTTAGGGTAAATGGTTTTAAGATAAAAGTGTGTATATGGTAAGAGTAAAAAAGGATAATAATCTTACGAAGCACCAATGGTCTACCCACCCCTTTCTCGGTGCACCCCTTAAGGCATGCACTCTGAGAGATTGAGACTCAATGGGTTCCTACAAGAAATAAAGTATCAATAATTGATAAAAGTTTGAAAATATTATATGTATACAATAATAAGTGTGTCACATAAGCTTATAGGTAGTTGTCTATTGATTTAGTCCCTTGCTTTATTTGTTCCTAGGTGTTAGGTGTGTTTCTAAGAGCTAGGTGTTGTTTCTTTGTTATTTCTCTATGTGTATTGTTATTATTCTGAGTCAAGAAGTATCTTTGAGTACTCAATAAATTAGGTAGTCCATGATTATGGTATTTTAGGTTATGAGTCATTTTTGAGCCTCTAGGATCTCTTGACTAGTAGGTTGGTCACCCTTGGGAGTCACCAAAAATGTTAATTTATTTTGACCCCCTTGTTTAAAATTATCACCCCTATATTTGAAACTTGATCTTGTTATAGGTTTCCCAATTTTTAAATTTATTGAATATGTCCTTCAAGTGGCCATTCTACCCTTATTAACATTATTTAAGGTTTATTTGAAAATTTCAAGGTAAATGACATTTGAAACCTAGTGTTATTCTAGGCATTTGTGAAAGTTGATTAACAGGTTCAAGTGATTTAAGTGATAAAAAGGGTCATTTTGGTCATGTGTTAAAATATTCAAGTCATATTAACCCCCTTATAATTTTTACCACTCCCCAAAAGGTGAAAAAGGTCAAACTTATAACATACAACCCACTTATATGTGCTTTTATTGCCCTTTTATGACTTCAAAAGGATGTTTTTGAATGATATGGAAAGTTAGAGGGAAAATAAAGTGTTTTAAATCTCATGTGATAGGTCTATACATGCATGTACTATCCATAGGAACATTTGGCATCTATCTCCCATCAACCTCCAAGGTAAATGTGGCAATTTGAAACCAAAATTAGGTATTTTCACAAGGTCTGTATATGTGTACTTAAAGGAGATTTATTATATATGAACCCATGGATTTATTTATACCCAAAAGCATAAATCTAAGCTTTATAGGAGTTTAATATCCTTGATATTACTAAACACCTATCCTATTCTCCCATTGCTCTCCTTGGACAGCTTGTGCAACACTTCAGGTTTTTATTTAGTACAAATAGGAAAGAGAAGTTAAGGAGATAAAATTTTAGGGAATGAATGGGGGTCCTTGGATATCTAATACATGTCATTTTTATTCAAATCCATCTTTTATGCTTTATGAACAATGACTAACAATTTGACCACTCTCATGAGCCTATCCATTTGTGTAAGGGTTAAAGATTACAATGTTTTTGGTCTACTTTTAGAGTTTTTCTTAAAAAAAATGTTTTTGGTGTGTTCAAAAGGATATCATAGACTTCTTCCATCACCCAAACCCATATCTCACATGTGTGGGAGTGTCAAAATTAAGAAAACTTCAAGTTTTGTCCTAGTTGTAGAACATGGATTGAGTTTCTTAAGTTGTAGGATTTTAATGCATTTAATGAAAAATGACAATGATGTTTGAAGTTTTTGATTGGTACCTTAACATATTTCATGTCTTCTCTACCTCCCAAATACATCAGGACATTCATCATCAAGCACAAAAACCTCTACAAATTCTCCATGAAGGCAAATTGCATCCCATTGTACTAGTCATCATGAATGGAGATTTCACTGTGTTGAAGGGCTTGAGTGCCTTCAAAAGGGATAGTTTGTGGAAAATTCAAGTGGATGGTCTTCCAATTACACATAAAGTCCAATTATAAGAGGCATAAAGGATAAAATCAAGAAGACTCACCACCTCATCAATATGAGAACTCAATCATGTCTTTTAAGAGCTCAGACAGAGGCATGAATTCAATAGTGAAGAGCAAGATAAGAAATATGGAGAGGAAATTAAAGGAATCATGGAGATTGACAGCCTTGAGAAACACCTGCATGACACATAAACACAATGGTAACCTCCATAGAGGTCCAAATGGTTGAAGGTAGTTGGCAAACCAAATGAATAGATAAGAGGTTGAAATTTAATCCAAATAAACACCTACAATAGTCATGACTACTACCTCAAGAGGAAATGTGTTTGAGGTGGTCTATGAAGGTCTATATGGGTGAGATACAATGGTTTGAATTTACCAGTCCAAGATGCTAAGAAACCCAAGTGAGTGCAATCATGAAAACTAAGTTAAGAGGCCTAATAATAATCCTAGTTTACCTTATTACCATAAATTAAGGTCATTTTTGTAATTTTAAAGTAATTTGGTTTATTTTTTCTAGTAAAATTCATAATGGTAAATGGTGCTTCTCCAAGTCAGGTGTGGGTTTCCAAAGATAGTCAAACAAGTCTAAAGTCCATCTCTTCAACTTTAAGATAATTCCATGCCTCTCCTGTATCCGTACATAGGTCTGACACACCTATAATATGCACCAAAAAAGAGCACTTTAATGAGTGGTTAAGAGAGGTCTCTTTAATGAAAAGTATAGGTGCGAGAAGAGAAGACTTGTGGTGAGTTATAAATAAGGACCTAATTATATGAACACCCTTAGTTTTCTTAAAACATCCACTTTAGGTGGAATACTTGGAATGTCTCAATCCATACATGAAAGTTATAAGAATCTTGGAAATTGGCTTGAGGAGGGAGATAAAAACTTCTCATAAGGAGGAGATGAATAGAAAAAAGTATTAAGTGCATCATAAGATTATTACAATAGGTCATATTCCAACTAGTTTCCACCTCCACCAAGTCACAATCTCATCCCATAGACTCCTATACATAGTCCAAATATGTAAGTGTATTTGTACAATACTATTGATATATGTGGAGGATCACATATTTTTTTGGTAAGAAGAAACATTCAAATCAATGGAGGTAGTGTTTTCCCTAAGGATTAATACAAATCTAAGTTCTCATCATCTTTAAAAGGCAAAAGTATAGTATAATCAAGACAAACTTGAAGACAACTAGACCTAGTTGAGCATGAACAGGATCAAGAAGTGGGAAAAGTAATGATTAAATATTTTAAAGGTAAGTGAATCTTTAAATGATGTTATCAACCACATAGATACCATTTCAATGAAAAGGATAAGGTCTAAAAATCAAAATATAAACATGACTTGACCTTCATGTTGAAAACATCACCTACAATAGTGTTCAGGTAGTGGAGTTAGAAAAAGTTAGGCAGTGAGATGGCTTGGAGATCAATGTGTGTACATGAGGTAAGATTTAATGGTAAAAAGGCCACCATGAAGAGTGTTAAATAATTAAGAGGTTTTCATGGACCTATTCTATGTCTGAACACCTCACTTTCATTGGTAGATGGTTGAAATTTAGTCTAAGTCAAGTGCCTCCAGTTCATTCCTTCTCACCTCTTGATTGTGTAATCAAATTGAATTTAAATGACAGGAAAACTTGAGGATGGAAGTGCATAATTGTTTTGATGGATCATAGTCTAAGGAAAATTAAAGTTCTTTGTACATGAGTTCCATCCCTCAGTGGATCTTAGACCATAGAGAAGATGGAATGAAGCGCATGAAAAACTAAGATCCCACTCTTAGTCAGGTCATAGATAAGAAGACACAAGGGTTCAATGTAAAAAATTCTTAAATTAGGAATATAATGATCCTAATGCATCCAATACATTCATATGAAGTAGCGGATGGTGTGTAGGACCTGAATATTATATGCAATCAAAAATGTATCAAATCCACAAATCAATCCTAGCTCAGAGAAGATAGATCCTACTTACACTTCTAATTGGGGATACATTAGATAATTAGGAACATGATTAGAAAGGATATGATAGACCTAATTAAGGGATATATTATCACAATAATATCACTATGGAGGGTTCCAAATCTTCTATTCAAGTAAAACTACGTAATAACCCTAAGTCCCATGTTTTCATATTCACTATACTGATAACAAGTAAAGCAAATAAATATAATCTAGTGCTCACCAAAATTATTTATCATAAAAAGGCCCCCCCTTGTTTTAGAAAGATGCACCTCTTGTGGTCCTTTCGCCACCTTCTATACCTACACATGTGGTTCCTTTAGTCATGGACCATCCTTTACCCATCTATCCTTCTCCATTAGTGATTCTTGCATCTCCCGTAGATCCCATCCCCATGCATTCTCTTAACCATCCTTTTCCCAATTTCCCTACTCAGCACAATCCATTGAGTATTCTTACTTTTTTAATTGAGGAGATTAGAAAATAAGTATTTTCCTACTATTCAACAAAGATTGATGAGACATTAGTAGTAGTTCATATTCAACTTCATAAAGATTTATCTAATGTCTTGGATAATGTGTGTGGATGATTTATCAATATTTATGAGCACATTTATTTATCATTTATCTTTGGACTGGATGTGTGCTCCAATATTATTTCTATTTTTGATTATATTATTTGACACTGTGTCAAATTATTTCCTATCTTATATCATGTTTCTCATTTTTGTTATACTATAGTTAGCCTATGTTTTTATATTACATTTCACATATACTTGTCTTTTCCTTATCATGGCTATTTTTCACTTATCATTGCTTGAGTTTTCCTTTAAGGTTTTTCTCAAAACTCTTTGTTATGAACCCATGATATCTCTTCTCTTTACTTTTTTAGTTTAGTAGTTGTTATGGATGCATATGCTTTGTAAGTCATCTCGTGAGCATTTTTTGTTATCCCACATTCATAAAAAAATGTTAGTTGCTTAGATTAGAATTTGTATATAAGTAATTTTTGAGGTCAATGAAGGCATCCACAAAATTATTATATTGAGATTTCTCCTCCTTCAAAGTGGCCAACATTCAATTCAATATTTTCAAGTATTCTATCAGATTTAATTCATGCTACTAATTCCCATTATTTTGTGAATTTTTATAAATTGTTGTAGGAGGATCCTCTCATCTAGTATCAAGTCACTTTATAGGGTAATTTTTTTTCTAGAAAGTCTTAACTCTATTCTGCTGCATACTTCATTTTAGTAAATTTTCAAAAAATATCAACTCTATTCTGCTACATAAATTAAGTAATCCATTTCGGCTCATGATAAAAACCTAAAAACTTAATTATGGAAATTTATTTGGTGAAATCCCTAGAAATCATCATGGAGAGTACCATAAAAACCCCAAACTAGGTGGCATATTAAGAGGACTTGTCAACAAAATGGGCAATGCTGCCTTCCCGATTGAGTAGTTTTCATCTATGAGGAAAACCAAGAGTTGTTGCTGAGAGATAAATTTATGGCCAAAAAATTTCTAGAGATAATACTCACTTAACTGGCATTGGTGTCTAGATTGATATTTTAAAAACCCTTAGGCAACCATGTAAACTTGGGGCCCATTTCTATTAGTTTTAGAATATTTCTAGTAGACTAAAAAAAATCAATCAGTAGAGTATTCATAAACTATCAAAGGACTTGTAGGTAGATATTTGATATAAATTAGAATCCACAAACCATATGTAAAGTATTAGTGGAATCTCAAATTATTTATAGATAGACAAAAAATAGAAAATTTCCATAGCAGATCTATGAACTTGTTTCAACATATTCCTAGTAGAGGTGTCTTACAATGCATAGTAACTTGTTTCAGCATATTATTTTTCCTAAGATGGATCTTATACCTATCAAATGGGTGAATGATTCATCTCTTTCTTCTTCCATGATTTTTATACCTTCTCATGTGATTTTTTCTCCCAAAAATACTCACAATGGTATATATTGCTTTTATGAGACAAATAATTACTCTTTTACCCATTGTCATAAGCTATGATAATATATTGATGCCTTGTGTCTTCTTCCCCATCAATAAACACTACTTTCCCACCTCCAAAGATCCTTCCTAAATATATAACTAAATATGGTGAGAGGTATTGTCTATAGCACCAATGTGGCACACATCAGACTAATCATTATTGTATCCTTCAGTAACATCTTAAGGACCATCTTATAATTATTCCTAGACCTTCTACCATTCTTCCCATAGGTCATTCTCACAAGAAGGATCCCCCTTATTCTCCCATATCTACACCTCTTGTGGTCCTTTCACCACCTTTTGTACCTCCTCCTTTAGACCTTCCACCCATGGATCCTTCTCTACTTGTGATTCTTGCATCTCACATAGATCTTGTTCCCATGCATTTTCTTGACCATCTTTTGCCTAGTTTCCCTCCTTAGAAAGATACAATGAGTATTCCTTTATTTTTTAGTTGAAGAGATTAGAAAAGAAGTATTTACCCAATATTTAACAAATATTGATGAGACATTAGCAGTAGTTCATATTCAGTTTCATAAAGATTTATTTGATGTCTTGGATAATGTGTGTGGATAGCTTTATCAATATTTATAAGCACATGCATGGTGCTTTCTCATTTATATTTGGATTGAATTTGTGCTTCAATCTTATTTCTATTTTTAATTATATCATTTGACACTGTGCCAAATTATTTCCTATATTCTATCATGTTTCTCCTTCTTGTTGTAAGTTAGCTTATGTTTTAATGTTACATTTTGCATACACTTGTCTTTTCCTTATCATGGATATATTTCACTTATCATTGATTTATTTTCTTTTAGAGTTTTTATCAAAACTCTTTGTTATGAACTCGTGATATCTCTTCTTTGTAATTTGTTAGATTAGTAGTTGCTATGGATGCATATACTTTATAAGTCATCTCGTGAGCATTTTATTTTATCTCACATTCATAGGAAGTGGTAGTTGTTTATATTAGAATTTTTATATAAGTAAATATTAAGGCCAATGAAGGCATCCACGAAATTATTGTATTGAACTTGCTCAAAGGAGGTTGCCCCCTTGAAGTGGCCTACAATCAATTCAATCTTTTCAAATGGTCTGTCAGATTTAATTTATGCTGCTAATTCTTGTTATTTTATGCATTTTTATAAATTATTGTAGGATTATCCTCTCATCTAGTATTAGAGAGCTTTATAGGGCATTTTTTTTTATAAAGTATTAACTCTATTTTATGGCATACTTCATTTCAATAATTTCTAAAAAAATATTAACTCTATTATGCTCAAAGGTAAAAATCTGACCACTTAACTAAGAGAAGTGCTTGGTTGAAATCCCTAAAACTCATTACGAGGAGTACCATAGGAAACCAAAAGTAGGTGGCCCATTAAGAAGACCTAACAATAAAATGATCAATGGCCTCAATTAAGTAGTTTCCATCTATGAGGAAAACTAAGAGCTATCACTGAGAGATAAATCCTTGGGTAGAAACTTTCTAGAGAGTGGTAATCACTTAGATGACATTGGTGGATAGAGTGATATTTTTAAAACCCTTAGGTAGGCATTAAAACTTGGGGCCTATTTCTGTTAGTTTTGGAATATTTCTAGTAGACTCAAAAAAATCAATCAATAGAGTATCCATAGACTGTCAAAAGAATTGCAAGAAAATATTTGACAAAAACTAGAATATACAAACTATCCATAGAGTATCAATAAAATCTCATAGGATTTACCACTATATAAAAAACAAGAAATCACCATAGTAGATCTACAGCCTTGTTTTAGCATATTCCTAGTAGAGGTGTCTTACAGTGCACAACAACTAGAACCTAAAACTAAAATATAAAAATATTGATGGTTTGTTTCCTTTGCCTAAGATGGATCCTCTACCCAAAAAATGGGCAAATGATTCATCTCTTTCTTCTTTCATACCTATTATACCTTTTTATGTGAGTGTTTCTCTTAAAAATACTCACAAGTGTATCTATTGCTTCCATGAGATAGATAATCACTCTTCTACCCATTGTTGTAATTTATGACAATATATTGATACCTTGCATCCTTATTCCCTATAAATAGACACTACCTTACTACCTCCAAAGATCCTTCCTAAATATATACATAAGTATGGTGATATGTATTGTCTATGGCACCAATGCAACACACATCACATTGATCATTGTCGTATCCTTAAACAACATCTTAAGGACCATATTATAAATATTCCTATACCTTCTACCATTCCTCCCATAAGTCATGATCTCAAGAAGCCTCACCCTTTGTCTCCCATAGCTTTATGTAATGTGGTCCCTTCACCACCTTCTATACCTCCACCTATGGTTCCTTCTCCACTTGTGAACCCTCCACCCATGGATCCTTCTCCATCAATGATTCCTTCATCTCCCATAGATTTCATTCCCATGAATTATCCTGACCATCCTTTGCCCCAATTCCCTCTTCAACATGATCCAATGAGTATTCCTAATTTTTTAGTTGATAAGATTAGAAAAGAAGCATTTTCCCAATATTTTAAAAAAATTGGCGAGTCATTAGTAGTAGTTCATATTTAGCTTCATAGAGATTTATCTGATGTCTTGGATCATGTGTATGGATAGATTTATCAGTATTTATGAGCACATGCATGGTGATTTATCATTTATCTTTAGATTAGATGTGTGCTAAAATATTATTTCTATTTTTGATTATATCATTCGACACCATGTCAAATTATTTCCTATCTTATATCATGTTTCTCCTTCTTGTTCTACTATAATTAGCTTATGTTTTTATGTTACAGTTCACATATACTTGTCTTATCCTTATCATAGGTATTTTTCACTTATCATTGCTTTATTTTTCTTTAGAGTTTTTCTCAAAACTCTTTTTTATGAAACTGTGATATCTCTTCTCTTTACTTTGTTAGTTTAGTAGTTTCTATGGATGCATATGCTTTATAAGTCATCCCGTGAACATTTTATTTTATCCCACTTTCATAGGAAGTAGTAGTTGCTTAAATTAGAATTTGTATATAAGTAATTTTTGAGGTCAATGAAGGCATCCAAAAAATTATTTTATTGATCTTGCTCAAAGGAGGTTACCCCCTTGAAGTGGCCTGAGATCAATTCAATCTTTTTAAGTGTTCTATCAAATTTAATTCATGTTGCTAGTTCCTTTTATTTTGTGCATTTTTATAAATTTTTGTCAGAGGATCCTCTCATCTAGTATAAAGAACTTTCCAAGGCAATTTTTTGAGAAAGTCTTAACTCTATTCTATTGTATACTTCATTTTAGTAATTTTTAGAAAATATTAACTTTATTTTGGTACATAAATTAAGTGATTCATTTCAACTTAGGGTAAAAACATAATCACTTAACTATGGGTAGTGCTTGGGTGAAAACCCTAAAACTCATCATGAGGAGTATTATAGGAACCCCAAAGTAGATATCCCATTAAGAAAGAGGTACTAGAAAAACAAACAAATGCCCTTTCCTGATTGAGTAGTTCCCATCTATGAGGAAAACCAAAAGCTATCACTGAGAGATAAATACATGGCTATAATTTATTTGAAGAGTGGTACTTTATTAGATGAAATTGGTGACTAGAGTGATATTTTTAAAACCCTCAAGAAACCATTAAAACTTGGGGCCCATTTTTATTAGTTTCAAAATATTTTTAGTAAACACAAAAAAATTAGTCAACATAGTATTTGTAGACTATCAGAGGACTTGCAGGAAAATATTTGACAAAAACCAAAATCTACAAACCATATATAGAGTATTATTAGACTCTTAAAGGATTTACCACTAGACAAAAAACAAAAAATTAACATAATAGATTTGAAAACTTGTTTCAGCATATTCCTAATAGAGGTGTCTTATAGTTCACAGTAACCAAAACCAAAAACTAAAACTAAAACATAAAAAATAAACTGATGGTTTGATTCCATTACCTAAGATGGATCCTATACCCACCAAAAGGCCAATGATTCATATCTTTCTTCTTCTATGCCTATTATACCTTATCCTGTGACTGTTTCTCCTAAAAATACTCACAAGTGTATTTATTACTTCCATAGAATAGATAATCACTCTTTTACCCATTATCGTAAGTTGTGATAATATATTAATACCTTGCATCCTTCTTCCCCATTAGTAGACACTACCTACCCACTTTCAAATATCCTTCCTGAATATATATCTAAGTATGGTGAGAGGTATTGTCAATGCCACCAATACAACACATATCACACTGATCAGTGTCATATCCTTTAGTAGCATCTTAAGGACCATCTTATAACTATTTTTGGACCTTATACCATTCCTCCCATAGGTCATTCTCACAAGAAGGATCCCCCTTCTTCTCCCATAAATATACCTCTTGTGATCCCTTCACCACCTTATGTACCTCCACCTATGGTTCCTTCTCCACCCATGGACCCTCCTTTACCCATAGCTCCTTCTACATCGGTGATTCGTACATATCCCATAGATCCTATTCCCATGCATTCTCCTAACCATTCTTTGCCTAGTTTTCCTCCTCAGCATGATCTAATGAGTATTCATAGTTATTCAGTTGAGGAGATTAGAAAATAAGTATTTGCCTAGTATTTATCAAAGATTGATGAGACATTAGCATTAGTTTGTATTTATCTTCATAGAGATTTATTTGATGTCTTCGATAATGTGTGTGGATATATTGAATATTATTTATGAGCACATGCATGGTGCTTTCTCATTTATCTTTGGATTGGATGTGTGATCCAATCTTATTTATATTTTTTATTATATCATTTGACACTGTGTCAAATTATTTCCTATCTTATATCATGTTTCTTCTTCTTTTTATACTATAGTAATCTTATGTTTTTTTATTAAATTTTGTATATACTTTTATTTTCCTTATCATAGATATTTTTCAATTATTATTTCTTTATTTTTATTTAGATTTTTTCTCAAAACTCTTTTTTATGAATCTGTGATATCTCTTCTCTTTACTTTGTTAGTTTAGTGGTTGCTATGGACGTATATGCTTTGTAAGTCATCTCATGAGTATTTTGTTTTATCCCACATTCATAGGAAGTGGTAATTGATTAGATTACAATTTGTATATAAGTAAGTTTTGAGTCAAATGAAGGCATCCATGTAATTATTGTATTGATCTTACTCTAAATAGGTTTCCCTCTCGAAGTGGTCTATGATCAATTCAATCTTTTCAAGTGTTCTGTTAGATTTAATTTATGTTGTTAATTCATATTATTTTTTGCATTTATATAATTTTTTGTAGGAGGATCCTATCATCTTGTATCAGAGTAATTTCTAAGGAATTTTATTTTCAAAAAATATTAACTTTATTTTGTTGCATACTTCATTTCAGTATTTTTTCAAAAAATATTAACTCTATTCTGCTACATAAATTAAGTAATCTATTTTGACTCAGGGTAAAAACCTGACCACTTAACTATGGGAAGTGCTTAGGTGAAGCCCTAAATCTTATCATGAGGAGTACCATAGGATCCCCCAAGTATCTATCCCATTAAGAGGCCCTACTAGTGAAATGGGTAATGACACCTTCCCGATTGAGTAGTTCCCATCCGTGAGGAAAACCAAGAGTTGTCTCTAAGAGATAAATGTGTGGCCAAAAACTTTATAGAGATTGGTAATCACTTAGAAAACATTGGTAGATAGAGTGATATTTTTAAAACCCTTAGGCAATCATTGAAACTTAGGGCCTAATTCTATCAGTTTTAGAATATTTCTAGCAGACTCAAAAAAATCAATCAACAGAGTATCCATAGACTGTCAAAGGACTTATAGGTAGATATTTAAAAAAAACTATAATATGCAAACCATCTATAGAGTATCAGTAGAATCTTAGAGGATTTAATACTAGATAGAAAATAAAAAATAATAATAGTAGATCTGTAGAGTTGTTTTAGCATATTCCTAGTAGAGGTGTCTTACAATGCCCAATAACTAGAACAAAAAATTGAAACAGTAAAAAAAATAAAAAAATTTATGGTTTGCTTCATTTGCCTAAGATGGATCCTCGAACCAAAATAATCACAAGAGTATCTTTTGCTTCCATAGGATGGATAATCACTTTTCTACCCATTATCGTAAGTTGTAACAATTTATTGATACCTTGTGTCCATCTTACCCATTAATAGACACTACCTTCCCACCTCAAAATATCTTTCTTGAATATATACCTAAGTATGGTGAGAGGTATTTTTTATGGCACCAATGTGGCACACATCACATTGATCATTGGTGTATCCTTTAGCAACATCTTAAGGACCATCTTGAAACTATTCTTAGACCTTCTAACATTCTTCACATAGGTAATTCTCACAAGAAGGTTCTCCCTTATTCTCCCATAGCTACACCTGCTATGGTACTTTTACCACATTTTGTACCTCCACCTATGGTTCCTTCTCCACTCATGACCCTCCTTCACCCATGGATCCTTCTCTACTAGTGATTCTTGCATCTCTTATAGATATCATTCCCATGCATTCTCCTAAACATCATTTACCTAGTTTCTCTCCTCAACATGATTGAATAAGTATTCCTACTTTTTTAGTTGAGGAGATTAGAAATGAAGTATTTGTCTACTATTCAACAAAGATTGATTTGACATTAGCGAGCGACAATTTGTATTCAACTTCATAGAGATTTATCTTATGTCTTGGATAATATATGTGGATAGATTTACTGGTATTTATGAGCACATGCATGGTGATTTCTTATTTATCTTTGGATTGGGTGTGTGATCCAATCTTATTTTTATTTTTGATTATATCATTTGACACTATGTCAAATTATTTCGTATCTTATATTATGTTTCTCCTTCTTATTATACTATAGTTAACTTATGTTTTTATGTTACATTTCACATATACTTGTCTTTTCCTTATCATGGCTATTTTTCACTTATTATTTCTTTATTTTCCTTTAGGATTTTTCTCAAAAATCTTTTTTATGAACCTATGATATTTATTCTATTTAATTTGTAAGTTTTTTAGTTGATATGGACACATATGCTTTGTAAGTCATCCTGTGAGCATTTTGTTTTATCCCACATTCATAGGAAGTCATAGTTTATTAGATTAGAGTTTGTATATAAGTGTTGAGGCCAATGGAGGAATCCACAAAAATATTGTATTGAGCTTACTCAAAGGAGGTTTCCCCCTCAAAGTGGCCGTAATAAATTCAATCTTTTCAAGTGTTTTATCATATTTAATTTGTACTACTAATTCCTATTATTTTGTGCATTTTTATAAATTTTTGCAATAGGATCCTCTCATCTTGTATGATATCACTATCCAGTGAAATTTCTTTTTCAAAAAATCTTAACTCTATTTTGCTACATACTTCATTTCAATAATTTTTTAGAAAATATTAAATTTATTATGAAGCAATCTATTTTGGCTTAGAGTAAAAACCTAACCACTTAACTATGGGAAGTGCATGGGTGAAAGCCTTAAAATGCATTATCAGGAGTACCATAAGAACCCCAAAGTAATAGGTCCATTGAGAGGATCTACTAGAAAAATGGGTAATGGCCCCTTCCCAATTGAGTTGTTTCCATCCATGAGGAAAACAAAGAGTTATCGTTGAGAGATAAATCTGTGGCAAATTTTTTTATGGAAAGTGTTACTTGCTTAGATGGCATTGGTGTCCAGAGTGATATTTTTAAAACCCTTAGGAAACCAGTGAAACTTGGATCCCATTTCTATCAATTTTGGAATATTTATAATAGACTCAAAAAAATTAATCAGTAGAGTATCTACAGAATATTAGAGGACTTGAAAATAGATATTTGACAAAAACTAGAATCTAAAAACCATTTATAGAGTATCAATAGACTCTCAAAGAATTTAACTCCAAATAAAAAATAGAAAATTGCCATAGCAGATTTGTAAACATTTTTCAGCATATTCTTAGTAGAGGTGTCTTATAGCACACAGTCACCAAAACCGAAAACTAAAACTAAAACTAAAAAAAGAAATTGATGGTTTGCTTCATTTTCCTAGGATCCTCTACCCACTAAATGGGCCAATGATTCATATCTTTCTTATTCCATGCCTATTATACCTTCTCTTATGAGTGTTTCTCCTAAAAATACTCATAAGTGTATCTATTGCTTCCATGGGACAAATAGTCACTCTTCTACCCATTATCATAAGTTATGACAATATATTGATACCTTGCATCATTCTTCCCCATAAATAGACACTACTTACCACTTACAAATATCCTTCCTGAATATATACCTAAGTATGTTTAGAAGTATTGTCTATGCCACTAATGCAACACACATCACATTGATCATTGACATATCCTTTAGTAGCATATTAAGGACATTATTTTAACTATTTTTGGACCTTCTACCATTCCTCCCATAGGTTTTTATAGTAATAAGGCTCCCCCTTCTTCTCCCATAGCTATACCTCTTGTGGTCCCTTCACCACCTTTTGTACCTCCACCTATGGTTCCTTCTCCACTTGTGGACCCTCCTTCATCCATGGATCCTTCTCCACTAGTGATTCCCATATATCCCATTCCCATGCATTCTCTTGACCATTATTTACCTAGTTTCCCTCCTCAACATAATCCAATGAGTATTCTTAGTTTTTCAGTTGAGGAGATTAGAAAAGAAGTATTTTCCTAGTATTTAACAAAGATTGACGAGATATTAATAGTAGTTCGTATTGAGCTTCATAGAGATTTATTTGATGTCTTGGATAATGTTTGTGGATAGATTTAATAGTATTTATGAGCAAATGCATGGTGATTTATCATTTATATTTGGATTGGACATGTTATATAAAATTATTTCTATTTTTGATTATATCATTTGACACTGTGTCAAATTATTTCCTATCTTATATCATGTTTCTCCTTCTTGTTGTAATATAGTTAGCGTATGTTTTTATGTTACAATTAAAATATACTTGTCTTTTCCTTATCATGGATATTTTTAAATTATCATTGATTTATTTTTATATAGATTTTTTCTCAAAACTCTTTGTTATGAACCCATGATATCTCTTCTCTTTAGTTTGTTAGTTTAGTAGTTGTTATGGATGTATATGCTTTGTAAGTCATCCCATGAGAATTTTGGTTTATCCCACATTCATAGGGAGTTGTAGTTACTTATATTAGAATTTATATATAATTGATAAGGCTAATGAAGGCATCCACCAAATTATTGTATTGAGCTTGCTTAAAAGAGGTTGCCCCCTCAAAGTGGCCTGTGATAAATTCGATCTTTTCAAGTGTCTTGTTAGATTTAATTCATGTTGTTATTTTTTTGTAATTTTATGCATTTTTATAAATTATTGAATGAAGATCCTCTAATTTTGTATAAAAGTGCTTTCTAGGGTAATTTTTTTTAGAAATTCTTAAATTTGTTTTATTGCATACTTCATTTTAGTAATTTTTCACAAAATATTAACTCTATTTTGCTACATAAATCAAGTAATCTATTTTAGCTCAGGGTAAAAACCTAATCGCTTAACTATGGGAAGTGCTTGGGTGAAATACCTAAAAATCATCATGAGGAGTACTAAAAGAAACCTAAAGTAGTTATCCCATTAAGAGGACCTTCCAACAAAATGGGCAATGGACCCTTCTTGATTGAGTAGTTCCCATCTGTGAGGAAAACCAAGAGATGTCACTGAGAGATAAATTTGTGGCAAAAAACTTTCTAGAGAGTGATACTCACTTAGATGGCATTGGTGACCAGAGTGAAATTTTTAAAAACCTTACGTAGCCATTGAAACTTGGGGCCCATTTCTATCAATTTTAAAATATTTCTAGTAGACTCAAAAAAATCAATCAGTAGAGTATCCATAGACTGTCAAAGGACTTGTAGGCAAATATTTGACAGAAACCAAAATACATAAACCATCCACAGAGTATTAGTATAATCTTAGAAGATTTACCTTAAAAAAATTAGAAAAATGCCATAACAGATCTACATACTTGTTTCAACATATTCCTAGTAGAGGTGTCTTACAACACATAGTAACCAAAACCAGAAACTAAAATTGAAACTGAAATAGAAAAAAAATTGATGGTTTTCCTTCTTTGCCTAAGATGGATCCTCTAACCACCAAATGGGATAATGATTCATCTCTTTCTTCTTTCATGCTTGCTATACCTTCTCTTATGAGTGTTTCTCCTATAAATACTCACAAGTGTATCTATTGCTTCCATGGGACAAATAATCACTCTTCTACCCATTGTCATAAGTTGCAACAATATATTGATACCTTGCATCCTTCTTCCCAACTAATAGAAACTACTTTAAAACCTCTAAATATCCTTCACAAATATATAGTTAAGTATGGCAAGAGGTATTGTCTATGGCACTAATATAACACACATCACACTGATTATTGTCGTATCCTTCAACAACATCTTAAAGACCATATTATAACTATTCTTTGAACTTCTACCATTCCTCCCATATGTTATTCTTGAAAAAAGTCTCCCCCTTATTCTCCCATAGTTACACTACCTATGGTCCCTTCACTACCTTTTGTACCTCTACCTGTGGTTCCTTCTCTAGTCATGGGCCCTCTTTCACCCATGTATCTCTCTCCATTAGTGATTCTTGCATCTTCCATAGATCCCATTCCCATGCATTATATTGACCATTCTTTGCCTAGTTTCCCTCCTCAGCATGATCCAATGAGTATTCATACTTTTTTAGTTGAGGAGATTAGAAAATGAGTATTTGCCCAGTATTTAACAAAGATTAATGAGACATTAGTAGCAATTCATATTCAGCTTCATAGATATTTATCTAATGTCTTAGATAATGTGTATGGATAGATTTAATATTATTTATAAGCACATGCATGGTGATTTCTCATTTATCTTTTGATTGGATGTGTGATCCAATCTTATTTCTATTTTTTATTATAGCATTTGACACTATGTCAAATTATTTCCTATCTTATATCATGTTTCTCCTTCTTGTTATACTATAGTTAGCTATGTTTTTATGTTATATTTCACATATAATTGTATTTTCATTATCATGGCTATTTTTCACTTATAATTTCTTTATTTTCCTTTAGAATTTTTATTAAAACTCTTTGTTATGAACCTGTGATATCTATTCTCTTTACTTTGTTAGTTTAATAGTTTTTATGGATGCATATGCTTTGTAAGTCATCTAGTGGCATTTTATTTTATCCCACATTCATAGGAAGTATTAGTTTCTTAGATTAGAATTTGTATATAAGTAAGTGTTGAGGACAATGAAGGCATATATGAAATAATTGTATTGAGCTTGCTCAAAGGAGGTTTCCCCCTCGAAGTGGCCTATGATCAATTCAATCTTTTAAAGTGTTTTATTAGATTTAATTTGTGTTGTTAATTCCTTTTATTTTGTGTATTTTTATAAATTATTATAGGAGGATCCTCTCATTTAGTATCAAATCTCTTTCCAAGGATTTTTTTTTCTAAAAAGTCTTAACTCTATTCTAATGCATACTTCATTTTAGTAATTTTTCAAAAAATATTAACTCTATTCTGATACATAAATTAAGTAATTTATTTTGGCTCAGGGTAAAAACCTGATCACTTAACTTTGGGAAGTGCTTGGGTAAAATCCCTAAAAATAATCATGAGTACTGTAGGAACCCCAAAGTAGCTTGCCCATTATGAGGACCTACTAGTAAAATGGGCAATGGCCCCTTCTTTATTGAGTAGTTCCCATCCATGAGGAAAACCAAGAGCTGTCACTGAGAGATAAATCCATGGGCATAAAATTTATTGAGAGTGGTACTCACTTAAATGGCATTGGTGTCCAGAGTGATACTTTTGAAACATTTAGGTATTCATTGAAACTTGGGGCCCATTTCTATTAGTTTCAAAATATTTCCAACAAACTAAAAACATTCAATTAGTAGAGTATCTATAGACTATCAAAGGACTTGCAAGCAAATATTTGACAAAAACTTTAATCCACAAACCATCCACAAAGTATCAATAAAATCTCAAAATATTTAAATCTAGATATAAAATAGAAAATTTACATAAAATATTTTAAAACTTGTTTCAGCATATTCCTAGGAGAGGTGTCTTACAATGCATAGTAACTAGAACTAGAAACTAAAACTAAAATAGAAAAAAATTTTGATAGTTTGATTCCTTTGCCTAATATGGATCCTCTACCAACCAAATGGGCCAATAATTCATTTCTTTCTTCTTCCATGCCTGTTATACCTTCTCCTATGAGTGTTTCTACTAAAAATACTCACAAGTGCATCTATTGCTTCCATGGAACATATAATCACTCTTCTACCCATTTTCATAAGTTGTGACAATATATTGATATCATGAATCCTTCTTCCTTATCAATAGACACTACCTTCCCACCTCCAAATATCCTTCCCTAATATATACCTAAGTATGGTGAGAGGTATTATCTATGGTACCAATGTGGCACACATCACATTGATCATTGCTGTATCCTTCAACAACATCTTAAAGACCATCTTATAACTATTCTTAGACCTTATACCATTCTTCCCATAGGTAATTTTTGTAAGAAGGTTCCCCATTATTCTCCCATATTACACCTCATGTGGTCCCTTCACCACCTTTTGTATCTCCACTTGTGGTTCCTTCTCCACCTATGGACCCTACTTCACCCATGGATCCTTCTCCATCAATGATTCCTAGATCGCCCATAGATTCCATTCCCATGCATTCTCCTGACCATCCTTTACCTAGTTTACCTCCTCAAAATGATCTAATGAGTCTTCCTAATTTTTTCATTGAGAATATTAGAAAATAAATATTTTCCCAATATTAAACAAAGATTGATGAGATATTAGCAACAATTCGTATTCAGCTTCATAGAAATTTTTTATCCGATGTCTTGGATAATGTGTGGATAAATTTACTAGTATTTATGAGCACATGCATGATGATTTCTCATTTATCTTTATATTAGACATGTGATTGAATCTTATTTATATTTTTTATTATATCATTTGACATTGTGTCAAATTATTTCATATCTTTTATCATGCTTCTCCTTCTTGTTATACTATAGTTAACTTATGTTTTTATGTTACATTTTGCATATACTTGTCTTTTCCTTATCATAGATATTTTAAAATTATCATTGATTTATTTTCTTTTAGATTTTTTCTCAACACTCTTTATTATGAACCCATTATATCTCTTTTCTTTACTTTGTTAGTTTAGTAGTTGCTATGGATGCATATGCTTTGTAAGTCATCCTGTGAGCATTTTGTTTTATCTCACATTCATAAGAAGTGGTAGTTGATTAGATTAGATTTTTTTTAATTTTTTTGGAATGTCTCTCCATTTTTATACCCATTGATCCTCAATCTTTATCTAGACACCTAAAATTCCATTCCTTATATTTTCTTCCTTGAGGTCCCATATCCCAATTCCACTCCTAATTCCCAAAAATCTCAATTTTCCCTTTTTTTAGATTTTGCCCTAACTTCTATTTTTATTCATTTATCTTAAAAAATTTCCACTGTGTTCATTATCTTGTTTTACTCCTTTGTCCCTCTTTGACAAAATTTCCATTTTTTCCATTTTCACTCCTAAAATTTCCCCTACCTTCATTAATCATACTCCCACTTTGTAAAAAATTTATTAAATTCCCATTTAACTCTTCCGTTTTCACCCAAATTCAAAACTTTCCTTACTAAACATGTCTTAACTCTAGTTTTCTTACCCATTACAAAAAAAAAATTGTTATTCGAGTCATGGTAGTAACCTAAACAGGAGCAAAAAACATGGAGGATGAAATTGCCACTCTCAAGACTTACATCAAAGATCTTGATGAAAAAATTCTTGGTCTTAGTCTTCAACAACCAACATGAATAATAGATGACATCTTTCAGATACTACGTTTTCTTCTTCCAACAATTATCATGGGTTAAATCTTAATTTTCCTAGATTCAATGGTGTAGATATAACGGGATGGATCTATTAGGTAGAATAGTATTTTAGTCTACATAATTCTTTTGATGCTAATAGGGTCTCACTCGCATCCTTTCACTTGGAACTTGAAGCCCTTCAATGGTATCATTAGTATACCAAAACTCATGATGAACCCATATGGATTGATTTTTTCACCCTCATTTTGTAATGATTTTGTCCTACTACTTTTGATGACTTCACTAAAGCACTCACTAAACTTCACCAAATAAGAATTGTGAGAGAATATCAAATAGAATTTAAAAAAACTAGCCAATCACATAGAGGGATTGTCTGATGAATTCTTTAAGAGTTTATTTTTTAGTGGACTAAAAGATGCCATTTGATCTAAAGTCAAAATGTTCTAACCCAACATGATGATGGAAGCCTTAGGGTTGACTACATTGGTAGAGGATAAGATCATAGCTTAGTATAAATTCAAATCCAATTTTTCTCCATTCAAAAATACAACTCCATAATGATCTCAAACAATGTTAGCCCCTAGAACCACTCTTATCAAGTGTTTGATTAAATCATAGATGCAAGTCCATAGAAAAAAAGGACTATGATATAACTATGATGGTAAATTTACTCAGGGACATTGATGTGTTGACTAAAATATATACCTATTGGATGTGGACTCTCTACCTAAAACTAAAGATCAGAAAGATGTTTAGTATACAATAGATGATCTAGAAGAAGCTTAACTAATTATGGAACTTGCTTCTCAAGAAGACCAACTAGATATATTTCTCCATGCATTAACAAGATTCACTACCCCATAAACCATGTGGGTTAGGGGTTAATTCAATAAGATCCCTCTCATAATACTCATTGATTTGAGTAACACTCATAACTTCATTGACCCTGATATCACCAAATAAGTTGATTGTTTTATCTATCCTTACTTCAAATTTGAAGTCATGATTTCCAATGGGGGCACATTACCTTACAAAGGGAGGTGTCATAATATGCATATCTCTATTAAAGATTATAACTTGTGTTCCACCATGTTTACCTTACCCTTAGGTGGATGCGATGTTTTTTTGGGAGCCCAATGGTTATGCACACTTAGACCCATCTTATCAGATTTTGTTGAACTTTGGATGCAATTTTCATCTAATAGGTAAAAACACACATTGAAAGGCTTACAACTAGGATCTATCAGCATCATAAGTTTGCATCATATGGAAAATATTTTTAATAATAATTCACATGATGTTATTTCCCAACTCAATTCCATTCAAATACAACCATCAATAATCTCCACTACTCCTTTTGATCTATAAACCATTCTACAGAGGTATGTGTGTGTCTTTGCCAAACCAGTGGGATTTACACCTTCATGGTTAGAGGACCACCATACTCATCTCCTTCTTGGAAGAATTACTCCCAACATCAAGTCTTATTACTACCCATTCCATCAGAAGATCAAGATCAAGATGCTCATTTGAGACTTACTAAAACAAGGCATTATTCACCCTAGTACGAATCCATATTATTCCCTAGTTCTCCTTATTTAGAAAAAAGATGGGTCATGGCTCCTCTACATTTATTTCCATGAAATTAATCACCTCACAATCAAGGATAAGTTCTCAATCCCTATTATTTGTGAACTTCTTGATGAGTTTCATGGCACTCATTTTTTTTCCAAGTTAGATCTCCACTCTAGATATCACCAGATTTGACTTCATGAGGATGATATCCCTTAGACAACTTTTCACATGCATGATAGGCACTATGAATTTTTGGTCATTCCCTTTGGTCTCACTAATGATCCTTCAACATTATAGGCATTGATGAATAAAATATTCTAGCCCTACCTAAAGAAATTCATTATGGTCTTCTTCAATGATATCCTCATCTATAGTAAAACATGGTTTGAGCATCTCTAACATCTAGAGATTACACTAAAAACTCTCTCTAACCATAATATTTATGCAATAGAGTATAAATATACTTTTGGATAGGATAATTTTTATTATCTCAAGCATATTTTTTCATCCCAAGGAGTTTGGATAGATCTTAGAAAATAGTTGCCATGAAAAATTGGTTGCATACTCAGACACTCAAGAGCCTCCATGGTTTTTTGGGGATAACTACATTATATAATAAGTTTTTCAAGGATTACAACTCCATTGAAAGCTATACTGAAAAAAATTCTTTTTCTTGGACACAAACTATTGAGTATGCATTTGAAAAATTGAAACAAGCTATGTGTACTACACCTATTATAGCTATGCCATATTTTGCCAAGACCTTCACTATTGAGAGTGATGCTTGTGGAAATGGACTTGGTGTTATTATCTTCCAAGATGGATACCCCATTTCATTCACCATCAAATCCCTTTTTTTCAAGAATTTAGTGCTATGTACTTATGAGAAAGAAATAATGGCTATTTTGCATGTAGTAGAAATGGCAAACATACCTATTGGGAAATATCTTTTGCATCAAAACTAATCATGAGAGTCTAAAATATTTTTTGGAACAATGGGTCTCCACCCCATCATAATAAAAATGGGAACTCATGGGTTATGATGATGAGATCACTTACAAGAAGGATAAGGACAATATTGTGGTTCATGCTCTGTCTCACACATTTGTGAACCAAGTTTCCCTTTTAGCTATTTCCATGCCTATTATAAATTAGTTGGATATTGTAAAATAGGGGTATGTTAAAACCTCCTCATTATCTCAAATCATTAAATATTTGGCCACTAACCCCTTAATTGTACTACATTATTCATGGGATGGTGCTTTTCTATGATATAAGGGCCATTTGGTGTTTCTCTAGAGCATAGATCTTCAGCAGATGGTATTTTATAAACTCCATGCTTATCCATCCATAGGGAACTTAGGGTTTCTCAAAACTTATGAGCAGGCATGACACGACTTCTTTTGAAATGGAATGAAAAAATTAATTCAACATATGGTTGTTAAATGTGATACATGCCAATGCAACAATGGTGAAACAACACTCATCCCTAGATTGATATAACCCTTTCCCATCCTAAATAGGATTTGGATAGATATTTCTATGGATTTCATTGAGGGGATTCCCAAATATGGAGGGAAAATAGTGATATTGGTTGTGGTTGATCACCTCTTCAAATATAGTCATTTTTGTGCCCTCAACTATCCCTATACCACCTCCACAATCATATAAATTTTCTTGCACCAAATTTTCCATTGTCATGGAATTCCTTTGTCCATTATCTCATATCATGATGCAACCTTCACCATCATTTTTTAGATATCTTTTTTCTTTACTTGGTAGTTTCATAGATTAGAATTCATATATAAGTAAGTGTTAAGGCTAATGAAGGCATCCATGAAATTATTGTATTGATCTTGCTCAAAAGAGCTTACCCACTCAAAGTGTCCTATGATAAATTCAATTATTTCAAGTGTTCTATCAGATTTAATTTGTGCTACTAACTCTTGTTATTTTGTGAATTTTAATATATTTTTGCAGGAGGATCCTCTCACTCTTCCCTTGTATCATAATGATTGTTTGCTTTCTTATCTTTATTTTTCATATATAGTTGTCATGGTGACTTGGTTATATCTACCCTATTCCCTTTAGTTATTATCTCCTTTTACCATGTGATTAGTTAGTAAACTATCTTTCTCATTACTATTTCCTTTTATCTTTCCACCTTTGGATCTCCTTTTTCCTTCTTCATTTTCCACAAATAAAGCATACACATTATTGAGACTTGAGATCACATACTTGTTCATTGTTAAGGTTAAGTGTCTTAGTAAATCTTTTGTCTTGGGTCACTTAGCTTCCTTTAGCCTTAGCCTACAAATCATTCATGTGTATCACTATCTCTCTCATGATTGGTCATTCCAAATATGTAAGGAGGTGGGATCTTAAAAATCCTTCAAAAAAAAGTTAAAATTTTAATCATTTAAACAAAAGGCAATGATATTAAAAGGAAAAAATATGCAATATCTTAAAAGTCAAATCACACTAAAAGACATGATTCGAAACACATCTTCTTCTTCTAGTCAAATCTCAAAATCCATGGTTGGCCTCATGATAGAGTTGAGATCCTTTGGAGTACAGTAGGCTAGTAGATTAGAAGAGGAGAATCAAAAAAATTCTTCTAGTGCTACCTACTTTCTCACGTAAGTCCCCAATCTTTGTAACAGATCGATGGATCTATAAGGGGTCCTAAGGAGTGAGAACACATCATGAGGAGGTAGGTCCATTTTATTTATCCTTATACCAATATACCTTCATGAGTTGATCTTAGTAGCACACTTATCTACCTTTAAATATTTATGTCTATAGGGAATATGTTTCCTTTGTACATAGACAACCACTAGTCACTTCGTGTCTTCTCATGTCCATAGTATACCTCTTTCCTCCTAAGGTCTTCTCACAAGATGTCTAAGTCTTTTATTTTTATACTCCCTTTTTTATTCCCTTTCTTCATATTTCTTCTTGGGAAATATTGTTTTGCTTACTGACCACTCTCCATGGGATTTCATTTGTGAGTTGCTTTGTAAGATCCTGGATAGGACCCGATATCCATCACAAATTACCATATTTTCCATCATATTACCCACATCCTTGATTTACCATTCATTATCCTTCCACTTACCAATATTGATTTCGTACCCCTTGGTTTTTTATTTTGTGAGTTGTAGTGTAAGACTGCAGTTAGGACCCAACCCTCCTCACAAAATTTTTATCAATAAACAAGTCACCATCCAAATCACATGTGTCAAATAAGAGATAAGATTTGATTGATTATGAGTTTACATGATATTGACATACTTCACATCTTTATATTTAGTATGTTTTATTCTTACTTCATTTTTATTTCACCTTTTATTTTTTTATTTTCTGAGTGCATGTAAGATTACAACTATTTTTTGAATTTCTCATACTTCCTAGCTTCAATTAGTATGATAAATTTAAGACCAAGTTTTTGTAAATTTTATTTTTCTTTTATATTTCCCACCATGAAATAGTATAATTGATTGACTTAATTTTGATTTGTTTTTATTACCATTTATTCCCTTCTTCATACCTTCCATTTTATTACATTGTTTGTCATACTTCCCAACGTGATATTTAGTATGATTTTATTTGTTTTAATTTGGTATTAAAATCTTTTACATTGGTTTAAAAACAAATCCCCTTTTACCATCTTGTTTTCCATTTTCTTGGATTTTCATACTTAGTCATTTATAGTTATTACACATTTCCCAGCTTGAATTAGTGTGTAGTGAATTTCTTTGATTGATTATATTTTTCCAAGTCCTTTTTTGTTTGTTTATTTTTAACCATGCATGTATTTTTCATAATGCTAGAAAAAAAACCACACCACATATATTTCCTATAGCATATACAATAAATATAAATACAAGTGTTAGAAAGAAATATATCCAAAGCATCCACAACCTCAACCATAATGAATAAACATAACCATCATAAAGAAAACATACAAAACCAACACCAATATGCCAAAATGATACATCATATATATATATATATATATATATATATATATATATATATATATATATATATATATATATATCAAGAGTTTGTTACAACATATATAATCATATATAATGCTCCAACTCTAGGCCTGAGCTCCATCATGTCTTTCTCATGGTCTAGCCATGCTACTTACTAAGGCCTTAGTCTTACTCCTCCAAACAGTACATTGTAATGAGGTAGTCCAAGATCTCAATCCCTCTACTTGTCCCTATAGGCATGTTATTTGCACTTCTACTTATACCAACATGGTCTAGGTTGTTGCATGTGTCTATGTCAATTAGGTATACATCATTATATATGCTTGCATCATTTGTGTCACTTTATCTAGATGCATAGATATCTCATTGGCTAGGGCCTACCAGGATTGCCTCTCCCTTGAACCCATCTCTATGGGTGGTTTTACCCTCTCTCTCTACATCTATATCTACTTTGTAGCCTCTTTTGCTAGTCTAAACTAGCTCACCTGAGTTGAGGAAGATGGTACACTCAAATCCTCCAGTGTCATGGGGTCGTATGGATACAAAGTCTCATCTAGGATTTCATGGAGTGCTCCCCTAACTAGGGACCCCTATCTCTCATCCTCATCCTTAGGTACACCTATAAAATCACACTAGATGGATATTAGATCACTATCATATCTCATTATATCTATCTATTTATTTCCAAACTTAAGCAATAAATAAATCATATTTTTCTTACCTAGTTATGTCTTGGGTCTTATGGTCACACCATCTATGTGACTACCTAACATAGTCTCCCCATCTGCACAACCTCCTAATATCTCTTTTGTAGGTCACCTCCTCAATTTGAACCTAACTATCATGGCTCATGTCCATCTCAACTTACACCTAAGTGGTCTTTCTATCATCTATCTCTTTTTTGGCTCCTCTACTAACTTAGAAAGTATGATTATGGTCTATGCTCTCTCCTCTTACCTCCGTCAATGCCATGTCCTTAGTGGCCATCACTCATATCTCTATAGATCTAGTGGTGGTACATCTAGTATATTTGCCTTTACCTCCACCTCCTCTTGCTCTACCCCTGGTCATTCCCAACCAATCCATGGTCACTTTTAGCATGGCCTCAATGTTAGTCTCACTATCAATGGCTTGATTCCCCTCTT
Organism: Torreya grandis; assembly: GCA_037957365.1. Lineage (NCBI taxonomy): Eukaryota > Viridiplantae > Streptophyta > Pinopsida > Cupressales > Taxaceae > Torreya > Torreya grandis. The sequence goes on along the minus strand of JARHVA010001473.1, from coordinate 867,047 downwards.
CCCTCATGGCTCTCTCACATGTTAAGTCTACTACTCAATCATGAGTATCAGTGTTGTAAGATGATGTAAGCACATCTAACCTAGCACCCATGCCATCAGATGTGGCTCTATCTATCATGTATAGTGTTCTATAACCTTTCTCCTCTCTAGTGCTGGTCTAACTATGTGTCATCTCTCTCAAGTAGTTGCTAGATGTTCATATGGTTTTCATATTACATAAGTGTGTGTCATTGTCTATAACAATAATACATGGAGTAAAACCCATGATACCTAGTTCTCCCTCCATCTCCTCACCTAAGGTGATCTATAATCGACCACATGGGGTAACCTAATTGGATGACACATAGAAAATCTCTCATATATCCATGTTATCAATAGTTTGATTGGTCCCATGATCTTATGTCTTCTAACCAACATCTTGAATAGATCATGAACAAGATGGACCCAGATGACAAAATCTAGATCATATAATACTCCCTCCTCCAACATCATCCTACTTAAGGCTACCATATATATATTAGTACCTTGCCATCTAACTTGTGATATAGCACTCATTATGTCACAAGGCCTATCACTTCTTTTTTTAGATATAGAATCTATAATATATACACATCATTCATACTCACTCTCTACTTTGGCAATATCATCTCTAAGCCTATAGCCCACATGGATAATGTTCTCCTCTTCTTTATGTTTTTTGGTATCCCTAAGGCACTAGTACTCCTACTATAGGCAGCCTAAGGATGTCATAGACATCCTCTAGTGTGATATCCACCTATATCACATCCCCATCCACCTCCCATCTAAAGGTGTTGGTTAGTCATTCCCAGTAACTAAGGAATATGACTAACACATCTACACTAAGGGGGATCCTACACATATTTTATATACCTCCTAGACCTATGGATATAAATCTAACTCTATCTCCATCTATCAATCTATCTAACAAATTTGTCAACTAAGGAACATTTAATAACCTCTAGAACCATGACCATCTCTATAATCTAGAAACAACAAAGGATGTATTCGTTCCTACATGTCATGTATAATCACAATAGATTCTTTATACATTCGATTTTTAATAAAAAACAAACATAATTTATTCATATTTATCCATTTTATACTACTGTGGTCCCTCTTGCCCTTTTTTGGTCATTTCAAGCCATTCTAGCCCTCTTTCAGCTTTCAGTATGCTTTTTCATGTTTATTTTGGTTCCTTGGTCAACTTAGTTTGACCAAAATTTCCTTATTTTTTGTTTTAATTTATCCTAAATTTCTTATTTTTCCTCTTATCTTCTTCTCCTTGGTGTTAAGTTTCCATTCTAACCCTTATGGACCAATTAGACACCTTTCCACTAGGTCATAGTTGATAGATTACACTAGGTCGACGTACACCTACTAGGTTGATCATATGGATTTTTACCATGATTTAACCTACTAGGTCTACCTAGTCGACCTAGTACATTTTATGTGCTGACCTAGTATATTTTGCTAAAAATGTGTATTTTTCTTATTTTTTCCCTATTTCCTTCAAACCCATTTCCAATATTCATATTTTACACACTTATAATTTAATTTTATTCTTTTTTGACATATATAAATGCTTAAAAACAAATTTTATCAAAAAATCACTTAATTCAATACAAAAATCAAAAATTGGTTTGAGATCTATAGTTGCATACCTATAGTGCACCTGCTACTACCTCTAGGTGTCATCCTCATCTAACCTATCATTCCCTCACCATCCTATCCTTATTTGGTCTCATATCTCTCCTTTCTCTTTTTCACAATTCAATATACAAAATGACTTCTCTTTTTTCTATTTAAAACCACTTTTTAGTAATTCAAATTCTTTAATTATTTTCCTTCAAATTCCTTGTTTTGGTCATATCTTTATTTTTGATCAACCATTATGTAAACCATAAAATGTGTTAGAATCATGATGTAAATATTATTTTACACTACTATATAACTATCTTCCCAAAAAAAAAAAAATTGGTTATTTTTTGTACTAACTTCTATAGGTTCACCTAGTATGATTTACATTGGATACCTTCACTTTCTTGCAGTCTACTTCTTTATCTATAGTAGTAAGGTAAGTTAAAGGTATGTGTTTTTAAATTATATCCTTTAATTTATCTAATTTTCTACTTACTTCATCATACTTATCATCAACATTATGTGTTATCATGTTCTATTTTGGAGCACCATCTTATGTTGTACTTACATGACATGTGATGGGATTCAGCTAGGGCATATGTATACACACAATATTTTCAAACTTTTATTGATTACTGATACTATGTATGTTGTAGGAACCTATCGAGTCTCAATCTCTTTGAGTGCATGCCTTAAGGGGTGTACCAGGAAAGGGGTGGGTATAGCATTAGTACTTCGTAAGATTGTTGTTCCTTTTGCCACTTGTCATCTACACACTTGTCTCCTAAAACCTTAAATCGTAAGCTTATTTCTCTCTTTCCTATTTCTTTCAATCATTATCATTCTTTATTCCTTCATTTCTTACCTTATTACCCTTTTGACCTGTTTAACAAACTAGGCTGACCTGGTCAACCTAGTGTGTTTTGGGGTCACTGTAGCTCTTTTGGTTTGTTATCCTCTCGATTGACCTAGCATAAACCTAGTGAGTTAGCTCAAAAATGTGTTAGGTTGACCTAGTTGACCTAGTATAGTTGACATGTCCAATTTTTTTAAGGTAAGTTACTACTATATATACAAGGTCATTCCTTATCATTTCAAAAGAGAGCAAAGAATTAAGCAAAGAAGTATGAATGAACATCTTATTGTTGACCATTCTACTTGAAGAATAAAGCTTTAGGGTTCAATACTTTCTTTAAAGCTCTGATCTTATCTTGTGAAGAAGTCTTTTGGATGTTTAGGTAGGTTATGTAGCCTAGAGCTCATTTATCTTGGTTATCCTTATAAACCATAATAATCTCTTGCGAAGAAACTTGGCCAAGATAGAGATTAAGGATCGACAAGTTCATCTTCAAAGGTAAGTATTCGTAACTTCATATCTCCTTTGTAAGAGTAGATAGATAATGCAATATGTATTCTTCTCTTCCATGTATTAGGATTCCCTATACATTGATGTGAGTATATGTCTCCTATGCATGTTTAGTTTAATTATTGTTTATTTGTCTTGTTCGAACCCCCACTTTGTGCCACAATATTTGATGTGCACTAGATTAGTTTAATTTTATTTTTATTAGAATAGTTTACTCTTTTGTTTGAAGTGAAATATCAAATCATAGGAGTCTTTTAGGGTTGTTGTATGATTGTGTTAAATTGAAAGCTTTATAACCCTTCCTAGCATGATATGTTATGACAAGTGATATAATTGATCCCATAATAAGGTCTAACAAATCCCCATATTGGTCATGCTCCCACTTAATAAGTGTATACCCAATTGAAAGTGTAGGTGTGATCTATCTTATCTGATCCAAGATTAATTTATGTACATCATTTAATTCTAATTACATACACAAGCAAGCCTTAAAGGTGTTACCATTTTTACTGGTGTATGTCTAAGAACCTATCTTCCATATCACTCTCAAGTTGCCTACATATAAATTCATGCAAGAGTACATGGAAGAAATCTAGGAGCTTGAAAATTCAATATTATTAGACATAATTTAGATGGAAGATGCAAGGGAGAAAGCCTTTACTAATTTTAGTAGACATCAGACCATAGTAAAGAGGTGGTTTGATAAAAGAATAAAGATTAAGGTGTTTAGACAAGGGGACCTAGTTCTCCTTTGGGATAAAGCATATAAACCTAAAGGCAAGAATGACAAATTCACAACTTTGTAGATTGGCCCATAACAGATTATAGACACATTGGGAAACAACACCTTCAAGCTTAAAGATATATAAGGAGTATACTTCACACTGCCCACCAATGGGAAGTACCTCAAGCATTACTTCTCTACTTCCCCTTTTGGGGTTTTTATGGAGTGAACTGTAAGATGGTTAGACTTAGTGTAGGTAGGATAGTTATTTTTGTCATCTCTTTCCTTCCTATGCCTAGTTTGAATATAAGTATGTATATATTTGTTTATTTCCTTTTATTTCTTGATTTGTTGTTTTTGTTGTGTGGTTACTTCTATTGCCTTGTTCCTTGTTTCCAATAAGTCCTTTTGGAAAACCTTGATCTCAAATTCTATTTATCTTGATTGAAATCCCAAGTTCAAAATTTTTGGTATGAACCTAATACATATGCTAACCATGGTTTTAAAATGTGAGCCTCATGTTATTATTTGAATAAACTTGCAAAGACTAATTGAAGAGGCCAACTTTTCCATGAGAAATTGAGCTTTGTCTTGATCTAAATTTGGTTTTAATAAGATTTGCACTCATATAAGGAAAGCTTTATCTATTGAAGCACAATCATGCTTGCACTTAACAAAAATCCTTACCTAGGACAATGGTTGTAACCATAGGTGATTCTCTGAGGATCAAACACTGGACTAAATCCTTAAACCTAGATACCTTGGTTCCCAACCTTGTTGAAAGCATAAAAGATATAAAAATACAAAAAAATAAGAATGCAATACAAAATCAGAGCTTTTCAAGCATATGTGATTCTAGTAATCTCTATCAAGGCTATGGATGCATGGTTGGAAATAGAACAAGGACATGAATGGAGATAAAGACATCTCTATCAGGGATATGGATGTCTGGCTAGTAGTAGAGAAATGGCCAAGCCTTCCCTAAACTAAAAACATGGATCTTAATAGGTATATAAACATGCTCCAAGTAAGTGTTAATTATTAAAGATATGAAACTAGGAAGTTGTCTCCTAAATCCCATGGCAAACAATAAGTGGAATCAAAGCACATACATGGTATGACTATGTCTTAATGTTTGATCTCAATTCTACAATTTCAAGGTTTGTTTCAACCATAAAATGATCTAGATAATAGTATTGATTAAGTGGAGTGGATGACTTAGTTGTTTTTCTAAACTAGAGTCTCCAAGTTCTAACATATTTCTAGGTTTCCCCTAAAATTTGCCATTTGTTAAGGTCAACATACCTTTTTGTGAAAATTGGGACCTTTGAGATATTTTGAAGCTTAAACCTAAAAATAGGCATGTTTTGATCATTACTTAGAATTTGAAGATCATCCACTTTAATGAGGTTGGTTCAGTAGTTTATGGTTTTGCTTTGAGCTTGCCTAATATTAGTAATAATTGGTCTTCATGTATTTTAGTTACAAGTTTTGTGAAACCCTTACTAGTGGATTCATGTTCCAAAACCCTAGCATAAACTATTGGTTAAACTTTAAATTTTAATTTGGTGGAAACAAATTGGTGGGAAAATTTTAAATCTATTTTGGACTCAAGCCCAAATTTTATGTTAAGGCTTGGTCATGTTTTTTACCACAACTAGACCTTAGCCTAAAATTATGCATTGGTCCCTTTTATTCCCCCCTATGTTTCCCATATCTCTAATGTGGTCCAATGCTATTTTGGTAGGGTCCTCTTTATTTTCTAGCATGGTCCAATTTTATGTTGAGGGTCTCTTTTAATTTTCCTAGCAGGATTCTCTTTGTATTTTTTAGTGAGGTCACTTTATTACTTAGCCTAAAGCCTTAAAACCAAGGCCCAATTCATGTTTATTAACATGAATGAGACCTTAGTATAAATTCCTTAGCCTAAGTTTATTTTATCTCAGGTCCTAACTTAATTATCATGTATCTTGTAGGATCCAATGATCCATGCTTCTTCATGCCCTTTGATCCAACAAAGTGAGGAAAACCCAAAAAATTTGAGTACTTAGACCTTTAGACGAATCATGTCCAAGAATTTAGATCATGAACAATATCTCACACTTCATCATGGACCAAAGATCAGATAGATCAAATACATCATTAAAAATTCAAAGCCTCAAGAAGCCTGTAGAGTTACCCCATAACACTCCCACATTAAAATATTAAAAGGAAAGGGTCCTTCATGTTAGAAGGGACCAATCATGAGTAAGCTCTTGGATCATGATTAGATGGATTTCAATTCATCATGGATTTTTATTTAATTATTTGAAATGACTCTAAGACCCAAGGAAGCCCCATAGAGCCACCACGTGGCATTCTCATATTAGAACATATAAATTTGATGAGCTTAAAATTGATGTCCTTGAAAACATAATTTGACATCCGTGAGGTCATAATTAACATATACGTGACCATAAATTTTAAGCCCATAAAACCTAAAAGACTTCATGATCTTAAATTTGATGTCCTCACAAACATCATTTAAATGACCAAGAGGCTTCCTTTGATGTCTTCAAGGCCATCAAAATAAAGATCATCTAACCTTTTACCAAGGGGGGCATGTTTTATATCATTTAAGGGGTCATTTTGATTTAAAAATTATCATAAAATGCTTTTACCTAAGTCCATTTATGTTTATTAATATAAAATAGACTTAGCCTTAAGTATTTTACCCTAAGTTATTATGTCTATGCATTGACTTAAATCTCATGCGCCTTGTAGGATCCAATGGTTCATGCTTCATCACGATGGATGATCCAATAGTTTGAAATCATTGATAAGTTTTCAATTAATTCTTTGAGATCTTGTAGGTTTGACACATGGTGAAAATGCATATAATATATGATTGACAAAGGTACCTAAGTTAAAAAATTCTTGTATAAGTGCCAAATGGCATAACCATGAGGCTCAAGACCAAAAAGAACCAATGACAAGTAAGGGCCTAGATAAAAACCAATGGCATACACTAATCTAAGGATCTTGATCCAATGATGTGAAAAAAAGTCATTTTTAAATGCCAATGGCTAGTGCTTCAAAGGCATTTATGAAAAATGCCATAGAAGGTTCCAAATAGATGTCATATAAGCACCATGCAAACATAAAATTATAAAATAGGAGATATTGTGTTCTTGAAAATGTAAATGTATAGAGGAAAATCTCTAAATCATATCTAAAGCATGTATGAGTCAAACTCCAAATGAGCTACTACCATTAAAGCTTCAAAACCCTAAAACTTGCATAAAAGGCATTAAGTGGACTTGAATTGATTACAATAAACCCCAAAAGAAGTTCTATTGTGTTTTGATCATGAAATATATAACCTAGAGACCATTCATAATCCATTTGTGAGCAAATTTCAAGTATAAATAAGCCATGGTAGCTTAAAGATAATAATTTAGGGATGAGACAAAATCATATCTATCTACAGACAGTGAGGGAAGGATTTTTAAAGACACTAACCTAAACACTATGACCTTTAACAATGACTAAAGGAATTAGTTTGAGTTATTTTGGACCATTGTGGAGATGTCAACCATCACTAAGGAAGAAAAAAAGATTTACATAGTCAACACGAGGTACTATGACCTGGTTGTAGTTTAAATGGTTGGTTTCTATCAAGCTACTACTAAACCAGAGGTATTCCATTACATTGATATCCTTACTCTCATTTTTGTAGATTATAGAATTGATAATGACAAATCTCTAGGAGAGTTTTTTTACATTTACCCACTAGCCTACAAAATTCCAAAACCCTATGTGGAGCTGCCCATCATTAAGGAATGGGCCACCAAGAATGACCTTGACACCATCCTTAGGCCATAGTTTCTACAAGATAGCCATGTTATCTGAGACCCTATTGGAACTATCCTAGCTGCCCAATTTAGAGAGGGAATTAAGGTAATCATGACCTTGTTAAATATATTATCTAGAGACCTTGAAACCACATATGTTAATAAGAGCTGGGTGTCTTATGTCTACTTTATGGTAGAGAAAGGGATCACTCTTCCAATTGAGAAAATGATTAGTATACACCTAGGAAAATAATTTATAGCCATGAAAAGGAAGACTAACAAATAATTTGTCATGATTTCATACCTATTAGATGCCTTTCTAGCCTCCACCCAGATCCCCTACATCAAAAATTGGTCACCTAAGGCCAGATTCATAATTTTCCACCATTATTCAAAGCTACATATCTTCAAATATAGACATCACATGCAGTTTATTTTTTATTGTGTCTATTTTGATTCGGTAGAATCCATCATATGGATCCATATTCCTAGGGTAAGCCCTATAATTAATAAATATGTGGAACTAATGGGAGATATATGGATTTACCCAAATTACACTATAATCAAAATTGAGGGAATTTTGACCCAACCTTATAGGTTGCCTATTCTTAACAAGCTATCAGAGTAGGAAATTACATCTTAAAACATATGATGATCAAGGCGTAAGTAGAAACTTGAAAGTAAATGCTAACTAATTAGTCATGCTAAGTGTTATTAAGTTATAATAAAGTTTAATTATAATGTGATAGGGAATTTGTCTATAAGAAGAAACTAAAAAGAAATCTAAGGACGGTTTCAAGATGTTTAGGATAAAAATGATCTATATTGGTGATAGTACTAGCTTGGTATTAGGGCCTATGCCCCCACTTCACAATCCAACATTGATAATGGTGTCAGGTGCTTTACCAATATATACCATCAACCACATGTTAATACTTGGCCAAAAAACCAAGTCAACTTCCTCTATGGTGATGAAATCCAAGTAGGTAGACCTTGGGAAGAGAAATGTTTAATTTTTTTATGTAAAGTGATTTTGAAGTGTGTTTAATGTCTATTACTCTAAGTATGCAAGTAAATGAAAAGGAAAGGTGAATTAATTATTATAAAAGATATTAATTCCTTAATTATGAAAAGTATAGAGTTGGTTTAGGCAACACTGTATGAAAATAGTATAAAACATAGTCATCTAAGTCACTAATATTCTATATAAGTAATATTTATAAGAATATAGTTGAATAAGTTGACTATGTCTTTAAAATACAAGATAAGATATAAAACTATGTCGAGTAGGTCAACTTATTTGGGTATAGGGTTACAGTTTTATAGACTATAAACTTTTAAAAAATAATATTGAAAAAGAATAACTAAAAGAATAGAGAGATAAATAATGAACCTTGATCAGTTGGAATATTTTTATATTGTAAATTTTATGCTGTGATGCTCAAACCCTAATTTAAAAATTTTGCTAACTAGGTTGACTAGTTCGACAGGGTTTGAAAAACTTGTGTGATGAAAAATAAGTTATGAATAGAGTTGACTGGCTCAACTATGTTTGTAGACCTGTATGATGAAAGACAAGAATTATGAGTAGAGTTGACTATCTTGACTATGTATGCAAATTTTGAGTTGAAAAAAAATATTATGCAAAGATAATCAATCTAATAACCTATATTTATAGAAGGCCTAAACAAACAAAATACAATCATTTTTGAGTGACTATGTTAAACCTGCACACCATCTGGTTTGATTTAATATTGTAAAAATATAAATATATAATATGATGACATAATGAGAGCATGAAATAAAACATACAAGGGTTTGACTCAGATTAGGTTCACCAAAATGTATGCAAAATGAAATGGAATTGATCTATTAATCAATCATATGTCAAAGAAGATAAATCCTACTTACACTTTCAATTGTTGATACATTAGATATTTAGGGTAATGACCAAGATGGATCTTCTAGACCTAACCAAGGGATATATTGCCATAATAAATTCACTAGAGAGGGTTCCAAAGACTCTAGTCAAGTAACACTATGTAATAACCCTATCTAGGTCCTACATTTTCATATTCACAAAGTAAATGACAAGTAAAGCAAAATCTAATCTAGTTTTCACTAAAGCTTGTGGTACAAAGTGGGAGTTAGTAAATGTAAAAGTAAACATGCATATGAGAATCCTATTTAAGATATATACAAGTAAAATATTAATGTATGGGGAGATAAATATATGAAAAATCAATTACGTATGCTACTTTTATCTACTAAAATAGAGGAGTAAAGTTAGAGATACTTACCTTAAAGACTAACTTGTTGAGACTCGATATCTCCTTTGGCCAAAGGTTCTTAGAAAGAAGTTATTATGGTTTGTAAGGATCACTAATAAAGTTCAAAAAATCCAAGACTTTTATATAAAATAATATCCTTATCCAAGTATAGACCCTAAGCTATGACTCCTCAAGTATAATGGTGGAAGATCAGATACACAATTCATTCATTCTTCTTCTTTTCTTCTCAATAAATGATGGAAATGAATGTGCATATATAGTTGAATATAATCCTAAAACTTTAAAAAATTTATCCAATAGGGTTATCCCAATTCAATCTATATCATTATTGATAAAAAAAATTAGGTATTGGTCTAGACTGGCTAGGGTCCGACCTAGACTCTTAATATGTTTTATTAATTTGATTACAAGGTCGATGGGGCTGATAGTGTAATGTAAACCATAAAAAAGGGTTTTAGGATTAGGAAGGGGATAATATACGTGGTAAATGGTTGGAGGAGTGTTCAAGATAGGATATAATGATTAGGAAAGTGTTTAGGAGAAGGTTGGATTGATAAAAAGTGGTGGTATAGGGGACAACAATCTTATGAAGCACCAATGGTCTACCCAAGCATTTCTTGGTGAACTTTATAAGGCATGAAATCAAAGATATTGAGACTCAATGAGTTATTTCAATACATAAATCATCAATAATTTATAAATTTTAAAAATATTATGTATATTCACAATCCACAACATGTGTCAAGACATTATGTGCACTACATATGATAACATGGAAATGTGGAGAAAGTGGAAACAAGAAATATGATTCTAATAAATATGTATATCACAAAAATGTAACTTAAAATCATATGTGGAGATAATAATATGCATGAACCCAATGGTCAAGTATAAATATGTGCTCATGTATTATGTAGAAGTAAGAGTGTACAATCATTTAAGCTCAAATGGTAGCCAAGGATGTACAGAATGAGAAAATAGCATGCCATAAAATATGTGCATTATATTTGCTACAATATGTTTGAATTAGGATGGATAAATACAAAGGTCAATGAATAAAATTCAAGGAATAGAATAAAGGTACATGTAAATGCATATGAACACATGTGTGCCAAGATAGAAGAGTAAAGTGGACAAAGAGGTATGAAGAATCTATGTACAATAAATTTTTGTGTTACCAATCAAGTATCTCATTAAAGGGATGTCAAAATGCATGTTCTATGCCATTGATAATATCTTATACATAATATACATAACAATAGAAAACAACAACAACAAAAATCATCATCATCATCATCATCATCATCATCATTTTGGTCCCATAATTGTGTTATATTGCTCTTATCATAATTTTCATATGTATATGAAAAAAAAACTGCACCATATATTAGAGTTATCTTATTGGATTTATATTTCTATTGATTAGGTTCATCATTCTCTGGAACTTGCATATCATTGTAAATTGGATAAGAATATGGTATCATTATTTGGATACTAGGCATAAAAATGGTTTATCCTTTGAATTATTGACTTGGAGATGTAATCATGGATTTTTTTGTATTGGACTTATATTTTCCCTCCATGCATGAATTAGATATAATGGTTGAATCCTTAAAAATCACATTTTTAGCATTAATCTTTTTAAGTATATATTTATTTTGAATATCCTTTGTGATAAACCCTTTCTTAAGGATGTTTTATTGCTTAACTTGATTTTATTTTTATGACTTATTTTTTAGTGAATTATCTTTGATTAAATTATTTTTAGTTTGTTCCCTTTGTAATTTTTATTTTTTAAACCTTTATTTTTCCTCTTGTAACCTTTTTTCTCTAATTTTGCCTTTTATAACCTTTCTTATTCTAATGTTTTATTTTGAATCATTTCTTGCTCTAATTTTTCCTTTTATAACCATGTTTTGATTTTGCCATTTTTTATTCTTGCACTTGTTACTTTTGAGATGTAATCATAGTTTGAGTGTGTTTCTTGATTAATTTATCTATTATAGGATCACCATTATCAATGATATTTTGTATTTTATTCTTCGAATCCTAATAAGTACTTGTATGATGCATATGCATTCTATGATATGCACAATAGTATTTTGATCTCCTTAGAGGATGCATAGGATTTATTGTGATCAAATTATTTTGAATCATTTATCTTGAAATCTCACTTGACCTCTTATTATCCTTTTGTACATTTTTTGAACCACTAGTTTTAGATATACCAGGTTTTGGCTTCCAATATTAATATGAAGTCTTTTTAGGCACTAAATATTTGGATAGAGATGTAGATATATGATTATAATTAGAATGATCTGGATTATTTGTATATGTGAGATTATTTTCATGTGATGTGATACTTGCACTAAAATATTAGTTTTTATTTTTCAACTCTTCTATTAGTGTTATCATATTAACTATTTGATCTTTATGGACTTCACAAATGCAACCCTTAGGTATTTATAATTGAATATGTATTCACATTTTGATTTATGATTAAATTTCATATATTTCAATTTGAATATATATATATATATATATATATATATATATATATAACAACATTTACTTGTTAAATTAAAAAAGGGTAAAACATATTAGTGAACCCATATATTTTAAGTATTTTTTTTAATATTTGTTTTAGGGTTTTATCTGAATTCATGATTCCCATACACTAAAAGAAATTAAAACATTCTTTACTAGATTTAATTTATCACTTATATAGAATTTATATTTGAATTAGGGTTTTTAGATTGAATTCCTTATTTTAATCATAAATCAAAATGTAAATCAAAATTGACTAAAACTAAAATTGACAAATGTCATATGCTAAAAATATTAAGTACAAGCAATAATGAGACACTTATTTTTTTGAATTCTAGTTGATTGTAACTAATGTTTGACAATGGAAATTAGAATAGGATAAGATTGTGATAGTTGAGGTTCATGGCCATATATTTTGATTATGTATAGAAAAGTTTGTGTTCAATGGATAGTAGTGCAGGTCGGTCATGTCTATTAACTATAGTTCTATCCGTATTGATTGTGGCATAACTATAACTACTTTGTTTTATATGCCTATGTCTATTGAGTGAGCTTAGATATTTATATTATATAGATTCTATGTAGAAATCATTTTTTCCCTTATCTTTCCCTTAGAAACCTTAGGGGTACTTTTGAGATATAGAAAATTGTCAAAATCAAAGGGAGAGTGTAATGGGTTGAGATGACCTGAATCACCCCCTTTGAAGATTAACAAATACCTACATATACAAATACTATAAGGATAGAATTAAACAACACATAGTTATCCCAATTAGAGTGATTTTGAAATTATGATCTATGAATACATATATGCAACTACAATTTTGAATTTGATACTTGACAATGTTATCTCTTGATTTAATTTAGAATGCTTTGAACTTAGCTTGTAACTACTCATAGTGAATGATATTGAATTTAGGAATACTAGGGCATATTTTACCAATGTGTAATAGTTATAAGTTCTCAATAGATAATTCTAAGATGAGAATAATCAATGATCTTTGATTTATATTTATAGTGAAACCCTTTAACAATTTATTTTAGATGACCTTATGAAATGTGCAAGAAGACCCATAAGAATATTTCAAGTTTAGAAACTAGCTGTTAAATGGTGTGGGGATAGGGCTATACTAGGTGGATAGGTCTACAACAGGAGACCTATCTACCTAGTGTGGACCTTTCCCAGCAAATCAAGGATGATTATCATGAGGTTTGTAACATTTTGAGAGTGAGATAGTTTGAGCATTTTATTGGAAATATGTAGTAGCGATGAGAAATAGAGGGGTCAAATCCACATATAGATAAAAGAACTAGAGGAGTGGTGAATAAGAGTTTTGTAAGTTAAGTTGTTTGAAATATGTCAATAATTAACATCATAAAGTACATGTGACAAAAATTTGGTGTATATAATGTAAATAAAAATCTAAATGTAAAAGGAAAGATATAATATGACAATTGAATTTTTTATTTATGGAAAATCCTAAGAGGATTAAGATGCTTCACATTTTACTATACTATGCAGGTTTGAGATTGAATACTATGATAGCTAAATTTTAAAACCTATGTGAACGAGGAAAATAAATGAATGTAATATTCCTATTCTAAATTTAATCTAGAACCTCATATTAAGATATTGAAAACAAATGAAAACAAAAGAAATACTTACAATACCATCATGCAAATGAAGTACATCACCTCCATTGAGTTAATTGGGTTTGCTAGTAATTATTGGTATGTGGATGCTCAACTCAATTATTTAAGCAAAGGGAATTCAGTAGTGTATGGGTGTATGATCTTGATTTCTCAATGGATGCATAGGATAATTTTTAAAGTAGTTCAATAACTTGAAGGTACGTGATGAAAATGGAGGATAACACTTCCATTTATAGTATTTTGGGTAAGAAGATGAATGGCTAGGATAAATATGAATTTATTGGATTATGTTAATTTTGTATGGTTGGATTTTAGTCCTCATCCAAGTTAAAGATACCAATTCTTCATGTGTTTGATAGAATAGAAGAAATCTAGTTGGTAGTTGAAAATATATCATGAATGAGTCATCGTAGTTGGATGAGACACCAAGTTAGTTGAAAGATTCATTAATGACTCAATAATAAGTTGAGGAAGTTAAGGAGATGGTTGAATGACTCAAAATTTGGTTGAGAAAAATATGAAATATGTTTGGTGACTTGGAAGTTATAGATTTTAATTAGGTTTATAAAATTAAGCATGTGTTATTAATTAATTAATTATTCAAAAAAGGGATGGAAATTATTTTATGATGAAATTAAAATTTAGAATGATAGATGAACTAGTATGTCAATATTAAACAAAGTTAATTATGACACTAAATGTGTTAGAATTTAACATGTCTACAAATACAAATTATAAGAATGGTTGTAAACTAGATCATTAATCATTCATGTCAAGATTTGAGTCTTTGAATGTAGTAGAATCATTCAACTTGGGATGATACCAACTCACATTTTGTTTTACAACTTAAATTTTTCATGTGGGTAAGTTCTATTTTTTTGTTCCTAAATAGGCTGCTACATGTGATTCTAATATGTCTTTGTGTGTGATATTTAGTATCCATTTTTATCATAATTATAAAAACTTATTTCCATTTCTCTGAAACCCTAGGTCTACTTTTGAAACTAGGTTTTGGTCTATAAAAAGAGAAACAATATGGGTTGAGCTAAACCAACCAATCCATAATACATCATTGAGCATTACCTATGTACCCAATACTTTGAATAGGGAAGTAAAACCACATTTAATTCTCCCCTTTAGGTTTATGTGTGAAATAGTTCTCCTTTAATGAATGCACCATGTGATCTAGATTTTGATACTTTGAAAATAAAAACTTTGGCTTGGATTTTAGGTGCTTCAGACTCTGATATGACTTACTCCTTATGACTGATGGTTGAATTGGAAAGAATATAGCACTCCCTTTGAATTTTCATATTTGTATAACAAGATTTCTTGACCAATTCTAGATAGGAATAAGCTTAGACATATTATCTATTTTTATGGGACTCTTTGGATACTTTATCATACCACTGGCATATGTAACATATGAGCCTAATCAAAAAAAGGATTTTAATATTATAATTGATTATTTATTGGCATGAGATGAGTCAATTGACGAGCATAATTTTTACCATAAATTAAAATGATGTAGACCAATCTATAAACATACAATCTAGTCTATAAGATGGAACAACCACTTGGTTTATAAAATAAACTACTTCACTAATTGTCAACCCAAGTTGTGTTTATATTTAACAAGATGTTGGCATAGTTTGTGTAATACTTACTCACTTATTAACTTGTATCAATTATATATAGGAGCACACTTGCATAAAGGAAATTACATAAATTCAAAGTACTTGGAAGTAAATCACACTTTTAAGAAATAAATGAAATTAAATGAATTGAATGTGATTGAATCTGCCTTTAATAAAGTAAAAATAATTCAAACTTATTTGAACAATGTAGGAATTAATTACAATACTTAACTCACACATTTAAATAATTCAAAGGATATAAATAAATAATTACACACCAATTCTATTGACTAATCTGAAATCTAGGTTCTTCACTAAAACTCCTCTTAAGAGGGCCATCCTTGCTTGGGTTTGAGTTATGATACTCCTCTTAATTGTTAACACTTTTAATTTAGAATACTAATTTCATTCATAATATTTTAACAATTAAAATTTTCTACAATAATGGTTACAAATATAACTGTTGATAATAATTTTTCTATTCACACTTAATTTTTTTATTACTTTATTGTTCATGGCCTAAGTCCCTACTACATTATCTACAAATGTGGCCATCTATTATTTCCTAGCATTAAATGCTAAGAATATAAAACATAATTAGGAATAAGTATAAAATAGAATGTTACTAGTAATGGCTACATAAAAATAGAACATGGAAATTTCTATTTAAGAGTTAATAATAATAAAATTTTGGTCCAATGATGAAGATCCATTACCAACTTCCTTAACCATAGATGTCAACTTTTGACATGCAAGAACCATTCTCCAACTTCTTCCATCATGGGTAACAAACTCAAGACATCGTTATAACTACTACAAGTCAAAGTAGGCTATTATAAATTGTTATAGGTTTAACATGGTAGTATCCAATAGCTAAAAGTTCATCAATTAGTTTCTATGGGATGTCACTACCCATAACACTACACATTTACTGGTAACAACCTCAAGGCATCGTTATAACTACTATAGGTCAAAACAAGCTATTATCAATTGTTATAAGTTTAACATGGTGGTCTCTAATATCTAAAAGTTCATCACTTAGTTTCTAGGTTAAAATGACAGTCTCCATGTAGCTAAAATTTCATCACTTATTTTCTATGGGATGTCACTACCCATAACACTACATAGTTACTATGACCGTCACTACCCAAATTGTTACTAATTGTAACTACCTAGAATTATTACATGTTAGTCTTGTTTACTCACATTTTTTGAACACATAAATAATAAATAAACCAAAATAGGAAATATAACCATAATGCATCTTAATCACAATGTAAAAATATTTCATTCATATAAACAAATATCATATATGCATCATGTTTCTTAGTTCTTTAGTAGGAAAATATACAAAGCATGCCTAAAGAGTTATATCAATGAGATGCTCAAATATAATTTTTTATGGGTTAAAAGTATACGAATTACATGACTCATCACACCCAAAAATTAATGTGTTGTTAATCATTGAGAAATAATCTTATACATTTAAAGGACACATAACAATCTAAAGTAAAAGGGTTCAAATATCCCAATCCTCTATTTACCATAGAATCCATGGTGAGCCTCCATTTTCTACCATCTCTTGTTTTCCACTCTCTCATTAACTAGCTCTACCCTTGTCCAATATATAATAGGATACCAAAGTGGTGGCTCTTGAAAAGTGATAGAAAACAAGTTTGGTTCCTTTCTTATTGAAATTTCAATATAGGTGTGAACATGATCAAGGGAAACTTTTATATTATATCTAAATAATGGTTATTTCTTCTTCAATTAATGGGTAAACTCTTTCCATATAGTTATGCAAGATCCAAATACTTCTCTCCCCATTATGGTTGACAATATGAGATAGTGGTTCTGACCTTCCAATTGCTCTTTCACAAATCTTGAAGTAATCTCTCTCCTTTTCATCAAGGAAACCCATTCATGCACTATTTCCTCAGGTTGAGTAGCCTCCCCTATAATCATAAAAGTACATTATTTTTATTTTTCTCTATAATATTTCAACTATTAACCCCTTTTATTCTCATTTATAAAATATGAAGAGAAATATTTAAGTTAAACATCTCCTATATAAATATTAGGGTTCCATTACACATTATGGGGGATAACACAATTATACATGTATATCAAATTCACATATTGAGATTGTACCTTAGGAGTGCCACTTTTATGTATATCAAATAAATATTGAGTAATATTACCATATGGGGAAGATCACAATAAACCATTGTAAACTACAATTTTAGCCATTTCTCTTCAAGATATATGGCATACACTTGGGAAAGTGGTATAAAATTTAGTAACTAATCTATTAACCAAACCAACTCTTCCACTTTTGATTCTAGTTTCAAGATTTTTTTATGTACCCTCCTAGAATTTATTTTTTAATTATTTGTTCTCTTTCTTCAAATTACCATAATGTTTAAACCAACTAAATTGTTCACTCTAAAATTAATCATCTCCCTTTAGATATATTTCAAATAAAATAAATGATTGGTCTAGTTTATCTATTTAAGTATAAATAGATGCAATAGATTTTTTAGCGATAATAATGTTAGGATGATATTGAACTACTAGCTATTTTGTATCACGTCCTATATGCTAAGACTCAATGGGTATAAATGGGTCTTGAAGCTATGAATCCACATTTTCCAATGTATCCAAAGTTATTACCCTATTCAAACATCTTAAAATTTATCCTCAATAGAACAATTTACCTACGAGCTTAACACATGTAAAATTCAGCTTGTTGCATGTCTCTTAAGGAGTGTTTGTTCTCTAATTTCATAATGTTCTTACATCTATTCATCTCCTCTTCCCATATTATTTTCAATTAATTAATTTTCATGTTCCATTTCATTTAAATCTATAGGTTTAGAATCATGGGAAGTATAGTATTCTTCAATATTATTGCTAGCTATGGAAGTGCTAGTTTCTTTTGTTTCCATTTTATCTTATAATGAAACCTCACTAATATGAATTACAATGGTGGTTTTTGAAGTATATTTTATTAATAACTTTTCTATTAGTCTATGCGACCTTCTCCTATAAACTTTTGTAGCTTTAGCCTTGGGATTATTAGCAAGATTATGATTTAGATGATCCTCTTCATTTTGTGATTCAAATGAGGAAGTGGTAATTATTCAATCTCTTTCTTCTTTTTGTCTATATTCCACTTGTTTCTACTAGAGGCTCTTTTTTTGTTCCATTATTTTTTGTTGAGTTTTCATGGTGGCTTCTTCTATTATAACTACATCATCTTATTGTGCTATTTATTCTTATTCCACTTATTTTACCTCATATTTTTATTCCTATACTTATTATTCTTCTTCTTCACTTGTTCCTACTACTACCTCCTCCTCATCACTATCTTCCACCAATGGTATTTGTAAAAAATCTTCCAAATTTAAGTTGGGTATCCTGCTACTCAAACATCTATGAATAATGAGATAATTGAGGTAGTGATGGGACAATGACTTTGGTTTACCTTTTTGATATTCTTTAGCCATTCTCTTTAACATATTCAACAAATTTTTTGGAACATTTATCCTTATGTTGTACCTCAAGTGGTTGAGAAATTTAAAATTAGTAGAATATAACATTGAGTGTCTCCCCTCACAATTAAAGTATTTAAGAATGAATAAGGAAACTTGTGCCCATACCTAATGTAGTGAGAGATTAAGCATTCCCTACTTAGATAATGATTAAACATTTATTCCCTTTATATAATATTTTTCTCTATTTTCAACACTATATCTTTGCTCCTATAGCTCCCCTATTCATAAAAGACTAGTTACTTGGCTCATAAAATTCTCAATAACTCATATCTATAGTAATTTCATAGTAACCTTATTATCTTTAGATATGATTAAAAAATCCTCTTAAACATCCTGATCATACCCAATTTATTTATCAAAGTATGAAAACTAAATTACATCTCTAAAAATAGTGGTGACATCTAATTGATCTAATAATGGGGTTATATTTATGGGTTCCCTTCAGAAAAAATATCTTCCCATGGTGGTGTACAATTTTTTTTAATAAAACATAGTTAGGAGGGTTTTAAAGGTATGTTCAGATAATAATCTTTTTTTTTTTTTTTTTGTGATGACCATTATTTTCCTCAATCTAGCTAATTATGATTGCATAAGTCAATTCACCTTGTGTTACATGCTACAAAGCATGGATCTGTCTTAAATGAATCTATGGAAACCCTATCAAATATCTTATCCCCCTCCCTTAAGTGAAGGATATAATCTAAGATTCATAAAAAAAAATGAAATGGATAATAGAAATGAAGTTAACAATAGGAAAACAAGATTGGTGTGATATAAAAATTGATGGGATTAGTAGCCAAGGTGGATTTTGAATTACCATGGGCTATACCCATAGTAATAATGTTTCACATAATTTTACATGATAACATAATTATGAACATGTTTAAATAATTAATTAGTATTACCTTGGATAAAATAACATTATTACCTATATCTGATGGTACATTTTATTATGTATAGTTGTGTGGACACCATGAGGGAGCATTAGAGATGGAAGACATGGAATAAGGCCAATTGTGTCATGATGAAGAATATAAACCATTTGATGATGTGTATGATAAATTATTGATGTTTTATAAGATATAAATAGGTGGTGACATGGATAGAAAATCCATTAAAATTCACCATCCTGTAGTAGGTTCTATATGCAATCAGATATGTAACATGTCTATAAATCAACCTAACTCAGAGAAGATAGAGTATACCTACACTTTTGATTGGGAATAATTTTTTTAAGTGGGAGCATGACCAATATGGGGATCTTATAAACCTAATTATGGGATCATTTATAATAATACACCATGCTAAGGAGGGTTTGAAAGCCTCCAGTCTAACACAATCATGCAATAACCCTAAGGGGTCTTAGGTTTTGATATGTCACCTAATCTAATAACAATAAAAGTAAATATAATATAGTGCTCACCAAAGCTTATGGCACAATCATGAGGGGTTTTTAAATAATAAAAACATGTATAAGCTAATCTCAATTAAACTAAGTATGAGTAAGACCCTAATACATGGAGTATGAAGAATAATATTATTCAAAGCCAATACTTAATTCTATCTACTAAAGAGAGGAACAAAGTTAGAGAATACTTAATTGAATGTGAACCCATAGAGACTCAATCTCTCCCTTATCTAAAGGGGATTTATAAGAGGTTATTATGGTTTGTAAAGATCACTAAGAAAGGTCAAAGTATATAAGACTTATCCACAAGACTAGATTTTCCAAGTAGAAAACCTAAGCTAAGACTCCTCAAATAGAATGGTGGAAGAGAAGATTGTAAAGAAGCACAAGTGAATAATAAATATTGATTACATATTTAAATAATGATGAAATGATTTTGTATTTATAGGTGGATCTTTCCCTAAAACCTTCCAAAAATGTTGACTAAAAGGGTCAACCTAGTCAACCCTACATAATTCTAGAAAATTATTCACTAGGTCCCAAGCTAGGTCAATTAGAGGCTAACCTAAATCCTAAGTGAAAATATCTTGAAACCATATAGGGTCAACCTAGTTGACAGAGTAGAGCTGATTGACAAAAAGGGATTTAGGTGAGGAAAAGAAGGATAGAAAGAGAAAAAATACTGGAGGAGTGTGCAAGGGAGGAGTAATATCTTAGAGAATGGTTTTAAGAGATAGTTAGATTGGAAATATGTGGTAATAATAGATAAAAATTCTAAAAAGCACTAATGGTCTATCCACCCCTTTCCTAGTGCACCCCTTAGGCCATGCACTAAGAGATTGAGTCTTGATGGGTTCCTGCAAGGTGTAAAGCATTAGTATTTGATAAAAGTTAAAAATATTATTTGTATACATATGCCCCACTCAAAACTCATCACATGTGACTAAGGTCAACAGAGGATGATGCTTCGAGAAAGAACTTAAGAATGCATAACACTAATGCTAAAAAAAGTTACATTTTTTAAAAGCAAAAATAACTAAAAGTAAATGACTAAAAAGGAAATAAATTGAAAAATCTAAATGTGATACGTACCTTGACTTACCTTTATCACTAGATGCTTTTCTGATGTGATGTTAGTTTTGATTATATAGGGCATAGAGACTAATTTCAACAAACCTAAGAATAAAAAACTAAAGAGTAAAAAAAATGTAGGAAAGCCAATATAATTAGTGCTATAAGGATGGGACGTACTTGGGAATTTGGCAAGCTAGGGTGACAATTTATATGTTAGACCAAATGACCAAGTAAAAAACAAGAGTAAATCAGGTAATCTAAAATCCAAGGCTACTAAAGATTAAAAAACTCAAACATGTAAACCTCAAGTAAAAAAGGAAAATTCACTAAGTCAAACCAAGGATACATGCCAAAAAGGATGGTAATCAAACATCAATGGTAAAAGTAGTAACAAAATGATAAAACAACATTAATGAGTGAGTAGTAATAATCCTTATCTCACTCAACAATGGAAAAAGGTGCATAAAAAGGGAAAACAATATTTATGAGTGAGAAGTAATAAGACAACCTCACTCAAAAATGAAAAAAAGTACAAACTCAGGTGTTTGTGATAAAAGGGTAGTATAACAAATGATAAATGGTAAAATGAAGCAAAACAAGTCTAGGGATGTAATTCTATGGTATAAAGAAAGTAATCCATAGCTTCTCAAACATATTGTTTCACTCTAAGGAGAGATAAAATTGAAACAAAGTAGTGTTAGCATGTTTTCAAGATGTGAAGAAGAAGGAAATAAATAAGAATGGAAAATAGATTTAAAATCACACATGCCTATCAAAGGGGGAGATGAAATGGTGGAGGGGAGAATGAAGGAAAAAATAAGGTAGAATAACTCTTTATCGAAGTCAAGACACTCAAATTAGGTTTGTCAAAACAAGAGGACTTTCAAACTTGAGTAATATAAATAAATTATCTTAGCCACACAAGTCTTAGGTCAATAAATATAGTATATAGATCGTCCCATTAAGTCTATATGCATGAAAATTAAAATGGACCTACCTTCCCACAACATATTCCCCATTCGTCAGGACCCCTTATAGAGCCATTGGTCTGATACAAATATTGGGTACTTGCATAAGAAAGTAGATAGAACCATAAAGTTTGTTGAATTATCCTATTCCAACATACTAGTCTACCACACCCTAATGGACCTCAGCTTTATGTGAGGCCAATTATGTAGTTTTAGATTCGATTAGAGATAGGAGATGTGCTTGGAATCACATATTTTTATGTGATTTTAAATTTTGAAAATTTTATGTTTCTTTTTAGATATCATTGCCTTTTGTTTCAAATGATTTGGATTTTAACTTTCTTGATGGCTTTTTCTATTCCTCTTCCATACTAATTTGAAAAGCCAAACATGGGTGCTAAAGATGACTTTCATTGGAATACTTGGGACTTGGTTACTAAGAGAGAAAAACTTTAGAGAATATGGGGTCTACGATTCTCATAAATATAGGTGAAATAAAAGTTCTATCTTGACTTTGACCTTATTTTATCCAATGTGGAGTGAAAGGAAAGGAAATTAAGAGGAATGACACATGGAACAATTTGAATTACTTAAAATCACAAAAAAATGTGACAAAGGGTTAAAAAGGGATACAATGATAGTAAAGTGTGATTCTTTATCATAAAAATAAGATAAATGGAGGAAAACATGCTAACATAGATTGTTGTGCAAATTACATCTATCAAAAGAAGAAAAATCTAAAGTTGAGAATAAAGATCAAAATCACATTCCAAAAAAGGAATAATACAAGATGGTAATTTTATGAGGAAGGCTAGGTCTTATCCATGGTCTTACACTTCAAATCATAAAAGAGAAACCCACAAAGGTGCCAAAAAGCATGTGAAAAACAAATGAGGTAAGAAAAAAAATGGTATTTTGTGAGGAAGACTGGGTCCTATCCACAATTTTACAATGCAACTCATAAAAGAAAAATCCAAAGGATGCCAAAAAGTACGTAAAAAGAATAAATATAAAGAAGACTATGGTATATCATGAGGATGACTGGGTCTTATCTATGGTTTTAAAATTCAACTCATGAAAGAAAAGGGAAAACTAAAAGACCAAAAAGGAAGGACTAAAAGTTTGTGAAAAGAGAACTAACGTAGAAGGAGAGACCCATGTAAGTGACCTAAAAAAATTTAGATATATGTAGATAAAAAACATGAAAAGAAGGAAATGTGTTAGGCAAAGTAGTTCTTAAGGAATTGTGCATTGGTAGGTTCTTTGACAATATGGCCTTCATTAGTTTGAAGGTGATAGGTACTTGGACCAAGAATATCTTTGACTAAATAGGGGCCCCACCATTTTTGGGTGTATTTAGCTTATTTATCATGGGTTTAGTCTAATTTAAAAACAAGGTCACCAATATTAAATGTGAAAAATTTGACACATTTGTTATGCTATTTGGAAATACGAACTTTGTAGTGATAGTTATGTTATAAAGTAGAAAGATAATGTTCATCAAGTAGATAAAGAGAATGAATGTAAGATTCACATAATTTTTCATCAAGAATGATACCATGAAGAGATATATGAAGAGAGGGAAGCTAAACTTCTAATGCAATAAATAATTCATAACCATTATTGAGAGAGAAAAACATTACCCCAATGGTAGTATGTGTGCTAATCCATTAGGCCCAAAGAGTAGGGTAAAGATGAAGGTGTCAATCTATGTGGGTTTCATGAATTGTCTTTTGGAGAATTTTGTTGAGAATTTTATTAGTGGTCTTAGATTGACAATTTCATTATGGATGATAAGGTGTGGAAAATTTGTGATTGATATTGAATTTAGCACAAAACTATTTAACATGTTTATTTTTAAAGTTAGCACCATTATTAGAAATGATGGTATGTGGAACACCAAAGCAAAAAATGATTTGATTAATAAAAAATTTAGAAATGGTAGGACTAGTAACATTAACAAGGGGCATGGATTTAACCCTATTTGATAAAATATTTAGTACTGATGATGATAAAATCATGCCCATCTTGGGAGCAAGGTAATTTTCCAATGAGATTGAATCCCCACGTGGAAAATGGCCAAGGAGATTCAAAAGTTTGAATTTTAGCTAGAGGTGAATGAATTAGATCATCATGAAGTTGGAAAGGAGTACACTTTTTAGCAAATTAAATTTCATACTTTTCAATATTAGGCCAAAAGTAACCCATACATAGTCATTTATGGGATCTAGTATGTCTACTATAATGGCCACCGCAAATGCCCCCATGTGCTTGTTTAAAAAGAGGAGGGATGTCATATTGCATAACACAATAGAGAAAGGTACCTTCAACATTATGATAATAAAATATGTTGTGTCAAAATACATACTTAAAATCTTGTTTATGAATACATGTCTTTTCACGAGAATCTAAGTTAGGAGGATAAGTTTGATGTTTCAAGAATTGAATGATATCTTGATACCATGGGCTTTGTCAAATGGTAAAAACCTTGATGTGAAAGATAAGTGAATATAGTGTTTGAGTTGAAGATGAATATTTTCTTATTTTTATAAGAAAAGTAGGGTCAAAAAGAACTTGGTGTAAATGAAAGAGAGATCTTGAAGAAGTCAAAGAATTAGAATTGGAATTTTGATCTCGAGGGATAGCCTTAATAGTGAAAGAGATGAAATCTTGAGTGAAAGTGGCTATAATTTGATGATGAGTAATGCTTTTTTTGATTTTACATTGGTAATAACCATTGAATTAGCAAAAAATAAGCTGAGAATCACTTAAAGCATGTAGATATTGAATGTCTAAATCAAGAGCATCTCTCATGCCTAAGATTAGAGATTCATATTCAACCATATTTTTGGTGACATCAAATGTGAAGAAAAATCCTAAAGGAATGATTTTTCCAAGATGACTTGTGAGAATGAAACCTACCCCATCTTCTTGAAGGTATTTAGCTCCATCAATGTGAAATGTCCAATTATCCTCATGTAAGTTGACATTAATTTTAGGAATCTCCTTGATAACTACTTTAGGTTTAATAATATCAAAGGGAATAGATGATTCATCAAGATTAATTGATTTAAGATCAATTTTAAAGTTATTAAAATAATATATGAGATAAATTTATTGATTAGGACCTTAAAAGTAAAGGATATTGTCATCTAGAATATCATCTTGAAGGTGATTGGTAGCTAGTATAGAAGCTGAAAACATTTGATCAAATATGACTTGCCCTTCAAATTTTTTTTGAGTCACAATGCAAAAATCAAATTCTATAAGAATGACCATCCATTTGACAATTCTATCTCTAGGGAGAAAGGATTTGGAGAAAAAGTGATGAAGGGGGTTAGAATGAATCATGACATAAGTAGTCTGGAAAAGCATGTAATAGTAAATCTTTTTTACTACAAAATAGATGGTAAGGCAATCATATTTAATTTTGGTATAATGGGTTTCATAATTTATGAGGCCTCAAATAATTTAGTAGATAACATACTCTCTTATAGTATCATGGTGTTGGGCAAGCTATTGATTTCCATAATCTTAACCTTGCTTGTCCCAAGGATAACTTTCCTTTACCTTCAAGGGTCAATCATTAGAATGAGGACAAAGTGTAGGTGGGTAAAGAAATGACTCTTTCATGATATCAAAGGATTTTTGACAAGGGTCCATCCATTCTAAATTATTACCTTTCTTGAGAAGAGAATTGATAGAATGAATATGATAAGCCATTTTAGGGATGAATCATCTAATTGTCCCAAGTTTTCCTAAGTACAAATATCAAGAATGGAATGAGTAATGGGCATGTTGATGATAGTAGTAATCTTATTGGGCTCAACATCGATGTTGTGGAGAGAAACTAGGAATCCTAAAAAAAAATTAGATGTGACACCAAAGACACATTTGTAAGGATTGATTCTAACCCGGTAATTAAGAAGATGATCAAAGATGATAGGAAGATCTGAGAGATGAGTTATATGAATTTTGGATTTAGAAATGAGATAATCCACATAGGTTTAAACAATTTTGTGGATAATATCATGAAATATTTGAGTCATTTCTCATTGGTAAGTGGATCTATAATTTTTTAGGTTGAAAGGAATTTTGACATAGCAATAGGTGCCCCATTCTATGGTGAAAGTAGTCTTATGTTGGTCTTTGGGGGTAATGTGAATTTTATTGTATCCCAAGAAGCTATCCATAAGAGAACATTTTGTAACCAAATATGAAATCAATGATGGAATATATTGAAGGTAAAGGAAAGTTATCCTTGGGGCAAGCAAGGTTAAGATTATTGAAATCAATACAAATGTAAATGAGCATAGTGACCTTTTTCTAAATGAAAAGAATTTTAGAAACCCATTTGGAATAATCCACTAGTCTGATAAATTTAGCATCAAGTAACTTGATGATTTCCTTATGACATAATGTGGAAATCTTAGGTGGAAATTTCCTTCCTTTTGATGCACAAGTTTAGCATCAGGATAAGTAATGATATTATACACCACAATGCTAGGGTTAATACTAGGCATGTCCTTATAAGACCAAGTAAAAACCTCATGATGTTTATCAAATAATAATCTAAAATTGTCATGTTCAGTAGGTGAGAGTTCATGAGAGATAGTAATTAGTCAACGATAAGATGGAGTATCATATTCAATGTGAGTGAATTTTTTGATAAGCATGGAATTTTTGTCTTGAAAGTGATATGGTGCATCAGGTAAAGAGGAGATTGGATTAGCTTTAGGATAAATGTTATAAATGAAGTTTTGTTGAAACAAGGGGATTTAGTTTTAAAATTCACAAGTTTATGATGTTGCTGATGAATTTGAGGTTCTCAAGCATGAAATATTTCAAGAATAACTTCATCACTAGGAAAGGTGGGAAGAAGAACATAATACTCAACATCTACTTTTAGATCTAAAATTTGATTACCATGATGATCATACTCCGAATGTATCTAATAGACATTGGTTGCCTTGGCATTGAGTGTAATCTTGGGAGTAGGAGAAGTAGATAAATTAGATGGGATTGGAGTGTCATTGGTTTTGATGACAAGGGAAAAATTAGATGCAATGATTGGATCAATAGGTGATAAAGGAGATGTTAGAATTTCCAAAGATTCAAAAGGTATAATTTATTCTACCACCCAAGAGGTATCAATAAGAGGAGAATTAGTAGGAGGCACATGACCTTCAAGATATAAATCATGATCTATGGAAATTATATGCACATCCTAATTAAAATCATGAATTTGAGATAAGGTTTTCTAATAATTCTAGACATCCAAGTATCGAGATTGAGCTTGGGCCATTATGTAATTATCATCATATGTTGGAGAAATTATATAGGCTTGAGAGTCAGGGGGAATTTTAGAAGGTGAGATCCCTATATTAATGAATGTATGAGGAGACATGATGAGAGGATATTGAAATAATTTATCCACTCTAAAATCATTTAAAGTGAAGGCATATTCTGGTAAAGATGGATCTTAAGCATTGCATGGAGGGGTAAAATCAATAATCTCATCAATAAGAGGAATAATATGATCCCTAGGTAATAAAGGAGGAATCCAATACAAAATACATGGTGGTAGCTTGGTAGTATTACAAGTATGTTACAAATCATTGGGTTTATTATCGTTAAAATCTGCAAGAGTAACTTGTAAATCAATATTCATGTTGATGAACTCAGGTAAAGGAGAACTATTTATCTTGGGAATTGTAAGAATACGATATTAGGATTTTGGATTAGGAATTTGAATACTCCATGGGTTTGGATCAGCTTTATACTTATATTGTTATTCACTATGTAAGAGTTTAATGCATTGTCTACCAAAATAAGAAATGATCCTCATTCTATGAGTCCATGGGTGAACAAGGAGTATGTTATAAGATAAGGGTAAATCAAAGACCATAATTTTAGTTTGAATAATTTTAGGTTTGAAGGTTAATGAAATCTAAATGCAACTAAGTGGTTTTTGATTTGTCTTATAAAAACTAGGATGGGTAAGATGAGTTTGTTTGAGATGATCCTTGTTATAACCAAGTTGTTGGATAAGCCAAAAATATGTCACATTAATACCAGAGCCTTCATCAACTAGAAATTTAAAGATAAGGGTAGTATTAATGGATATTTTAAATAAAAGTGGTGGATCATCAACATGAAAAATAATTTCATCATTGATCATGTCTTCTTTAATAAATTCAATAGAAGGCTTAAAATAAGGACACATAATTTCAATGGTATTGACGTTGGTAGGTTGAGATTCAATAGAAGGTGGTTCTTCATCAATATAAGATAGATCTTCAATTTCTTGGAGTTTTTGTATAAGGAACTTATGATGATAGGGTGAAGTAAAAACCAACTCCATAAGTGGAATATTACAAGGCAAAGAGTTGAGTTATTCAATAAAGTTCCAATGATATTTAAAAGAACTAACATGAGTTTTAGGAGGTAAAGTATATTTGGAAGGAATAGATGTGGTTGGAGGATTATAAGGAGGAGGTGGTTCCTCATAAGATTTTGAAGAAATATTAGTGGTTGTAGTATCTTTGAGAATTTGTTCTTCTAAATACGGATTCTTAGGTTTGGTAACAAGATCTTTGTGAGCTGATTTACAATTATAATTGACCTTAGTAGTCTCAACATATTGATAATTATTGTAATATTGGTCATAATCAACATCAATGGAATAAACATCCTTAGTGTTTGGTTTATTATTGGTTGTATAGAAATATTTTTGTTAATTTGAGGTAGGAGCTTTGGAAGCTTGCCAGTTTTGAGAAGCAATGGTGTACTCTTGACAATGAAGGTTGATCATGGATTCATAATTAAATTAATCACCAAGCATATATGAGACAAAAAATTTAGTGAACCCTCTACAAGATTCATGGGAATGACCAATGTCAGCATACAACCAAAATAATAGATTAGGGTCATACCACTTAGGAGGATTGTTAGGATAAATGAAAGGTTTAGAGTGTGGTAAAAATTGTTTAATTTAATGAACTAAGAGAGGTGTGTGCGAAGGTGAAGGAATATTAGTTTTGGCAACTCCTGGTTTAGTTTGCATAGTATTGCTAGTGATAGCATTGGTAGATGTTTAAAAATAACCTTATAGAAGTTTATGATTAAATCTGAATTACTTCATGAGAAAGTCTTGATGTTTAACTTGGTCAAGAGATTCATTAACTGTTTGTGGAGAAAAGGTTCAAACATTGTATTGAAAAGAAAGAGTCAAGGTAGTGATAAAGAGTTCAAATAATTTATCATCAATCATGTTATGGTTAGATTTATGGGCCAATTATTTCCATATTTTAATAAAGTCATGAGCTAATTCATTGGGAGATTTCTTAGCATTAATGAAGTGGCTAAGATAATTTTTGGGAATATCATTATGTTTTTAACTAAGGTATTAACTAAATATTCAAGTTTCCAAATAAAAAGTTGAGGTAATCAATTGTACCATTCTAATACATCACCAATGAAGGTTTTACCTAAGAGTTTAGTTGTGGCAAAAGCATTAGTTTGGATCCACTCTTTGTAAATATTGTCAAAATCTTTAAGAAATGAGGTAGGGTCTTTAGTCCTATCATATTTGATATCTATAAATATGTTACCAATAATAATAGATACAATAAAGAGAGATAAAGGCTCATTTTGAATAGTTTGAAGCATCTTGTTATTCATTATGTGTTGAGGAATAACATTGCCTGAGGCATCTCTAAGAGGTGGAGGAATATAATTGGGATTAACTTGAGGACGGATAGTTGGAGTTTGATTAGCCATAATAATAAATGTTGTTGAAGTTGCACCATTTTATTGGTGTTGTCTTTTTGCATTATATTCATTTGCTGAATAACTTGGGCAAGAAGTTGAGTTGTATGAGGAGGTGGGTTGGTGTTGGTAGGAGTACTCCCCAAATTGATGTTAAGGGGAAGGTTATTAGAAGATGGATTATTAAATAAACTAATTCCAATTTTTCCCACATTAGTTTGAAGATTTTAGAGATGAGAAGTATCTTGGTATGTATAAAAAGGATTAGACCCATCAAATTTATATTGAGGTGTGTTTTACACCATTTTATAGGTCATAGAAAAGAGAGGGAGAAATGAACATCCCATATAGTATCTAAATATATTCAAGATATCCAAGAAAATTTTGACAAGAGAAATCATTATGACTAGAAAGAAATGAATATAATGATAATAAAGAAATATAGTGAACTAGATCAATAAATAGGGAAGGTAGGAAGTAGTATAGGGTCAACTGGGTTGACCTAACACAAAAAAAGGGCCTAAAAATAGTACAAGGTCAATTGGGTCAACCTAACATAACAAATAGAGGTTCAAAAAGTGTATAAGGTTGATTGGGTCAACCAAGTATAATAGATAGGGAAAATCAAATAGCCTATAACAAACTATGTCAACTAAAATGACCGTGTACTAAGACAAGAATAATTTTTAAAGTATTTATAAAAGCAAGAACTAAAAGGAAACACATAATCAATTAGATCAATGAGGGTGATCCAATTGAGGCACACAACATAACACCTTTCACCAACACTAGCTAATGCAATTTTTTGTAATACAAAATACAATTGAGCAAAGAGAAATTAATCAACTTGGACAGTAAAAGATAACTAGATGGTCAAACTAAATGTTACTTAGATTATTATAATATAGTTTTAAATGTGATGGAAATTTAGATGTAATCAAGGAATTAGAAAGCAATCTAAGGATGGTTTTAAGATGTTTGGGATGAAAGGGATATGTATTGGCAATGGTATAGGCTTGGTATTGGGGCCTACCCCCTCAGTTCACATACTATAGTGATAACGGTGTTAGGTGCTTAGCTATAATATAAGATTAAAAATGTGTTTATACTTGGCTAGAAAACTAGGTTGGCTTCCCCCTTGGTGATGAAATCCAAGTAGGTTGGCCTTGGGTAAAGAATTTTTAAAATGTTTGTTTAAGATTTTGTGATTTGGGCATGTACATATAAAATAGAAAATAGTGAAACTAAATGGTAAATTAAAAACCACCTAATTAGACTATGTGATCTATTCTAAACATGCAATCAACAAGAAATGAAAGTGTGAGATAATTACTATCATATAAAGGTTAATTCTAACTTTGAAACATAGTACAATGTTAGTGTAGTCAGTAATGTATGCATAAAATATAGAATAGGGTCGATAGTGTCACCTTTGTAATATGGTAGAAAAGGTCTAAAAATGAATAGGGTCAACAAAGTCAACCTAGTTATATAGATAGCATATAAAATATAGAACTAGGTCGACAGGGTCAATCCAATTGACTATAGAGGGGCAGTTTTGAGAACTACAAACTATGAAAAAAAATAATGTAAGGAAAGAGAGAATGGATAGAAAGGAACCTTGGTGAGTTTGAATATGTAGAGAAATTAGTTTGTTGTAAAAAAACCTTGATAAATGCTTGTAAATATTACTAACATGGTCAATTGGGTCGATCTAGTTTTGATGAATCCTATTATTGAGTGCTTGAAATGTACATGGTCAATTAGGTTGACCTAGTAGTCTAGACTATATGTATGAAAGTGAAAAAACCTATACAGGGTCAACTGGGTTGATCTAGTAGCCTGTACTTGAAATATAACCTACATAGAAATAATAGTCATTTGGATGTGATTATGTGTTAAACCTACGCATAAAATTTACAACCGTGTCAATGCAGTCAACCTTGTATGGAAAATATATGATATAAATAATGAAAAAGAAGTGAACAAATCCTTCAAAGGTTAGTTCATGTCGGGTTCACCAGAATGTATGCAATCAAAAATGCCACATGTTTATAAATCAATCCTAGCTCAAAGAAGATAGAGAATACCTACACTTTCGATTGGGAATACATTTGTTAAGTGGGAAAATGACCAATATGGGTATCCAATAGACATGACTAGGGGATCATTTATCATAATACACCATGATAAGGAGGGTTTAAAATCCTCCAGTATAACATAGTCATGCAATAACCCTAAGGGGGTCCTAAGTTTTTTATATTTCACCTAATCTAATAACAAGAAAAGTAAATCTAATCTAGTGCTTACCAAAGCTTACGGCATAATCATGAGGGGTTAGTAAACAATAAAAAAATGTATAAGATAATCTAAATTAAGATAAGTATGAGTAAGACCCTAATACATGGAATATGAAGAGTAAAATTATTCAAAGCCAATACTTATACTACTTCTATCTACTAAAGAGAGGAACAAAGTTAGAAAATACTTACCTGAATGTGAACCCATTGAGATTCAATATCTCCCTTGACCAAAGGGGATTAAAAAGAGGTTGTTTTGGTTTATAAATATCACTAAGAAATGCTAAAGCATCCAAGACTTATCCACAAGACTAGATTCTCTAAGTAGAAACCCTAAGCTAAGACTCCTCAAGTATAATGGTAGAAGAGTAGATTGTAAAGAAGTGTGAGTGAATAATAAATCTTAATTTTATATTGAAATAATGATGAAATGATCCTATATTTATAGTTGGATCTTTCCCTAATACTTACCTGAATGTGAACCCATTGAGATTCAATATCTCCCTTGACCAAAGGGGATTAAAAAGAGGTTGTTTTGGTTTATAAATATCACTAAGAAATGCTAAAGCATCCAAGACTTATCCACAAGACTAGATTCTCTAAGTAGAAACCCTAAGCTAAGACTCCTCAAGTATAATGGTAGAAGAGTAGATTGTAAAGAAGTGTGAGTGAATAATAAATATTAATTTTATATTGAAATAATGATGAAATGATCCTATATTTATAGTTGGATCTTTCCCTAAGCCCTTTCAAAAATATCAGCCAATAAGGTCGACCTAGTCTACCCTATATAATTTTGGACAATTATTTACTAGGTCCCAAGCTAGGTCAACTAGAGGCTAACCTAATTCTTAAGTGAAACTATCCTAAAACTATATAAGGTCAACTCAGTTGACCTAGTAAATTAAACTGACAAAAAGGGATTTAGGTGAGGAAAATAAAGATGGAAAGAGAAAAAATACTGGAGGAGTGTGCAAGGGAGGAGTAATATCTTAGGGAATGGTTTTAAGAGTTGGTTGAATTGGAAATATGTGTCAATAAGGGACAATAATCTTATGAAGCACCAATTATCTACCCAACCCTTTCTCAATGCACCCCTTAGGGCATGTACTCAGAGATATTGAGTCTTGATGGGTTCTTGTAAGATGTAAAGCATTAGTATTTGATAAAATTTGAAAATATTGTGTATAAAAGTTCTTCCTATTTGAAAATAACTTATATTTGTGGCATTGGGTGTACTTTATGTCATGTGAGAGTGATGAGACAAGAAATGATAATTTCCATCTAGTTTCTTCATGATTCCATCTTATTTAAACACATAATACTAGTATTATAGTATGCACAATGTGTCCTACAATAATTATTGGTCAACCCATAATAAATTAATTGACATCCTATAGTAATTGCATTTACATTATGCATCATACAATTTAAAAATTAAGGCTGCATGGAAAGGACTAAAACAACTATTTAAGTTTCAAGAAGGGATGATGATCAAGAGGGTGTTTGGAAAGCAAATTTTTATTTATTATTATTTTTTATCTTTCTTTTTTTCTCCTTATATGGTTAGCAAGCTACTTTTACATAAATGATTTTTATATGTAGATATTGGCTAGCTAGGAACTAGTTTTATAACTACCATTTGTCATCAAAACTTACAGGTTTTCATTAATGATTTTTTTACTTCATTTTTGACCTTGAATGATCAACTAAATAACTTGATTAGTTAAAGTGTTTATTCAGCTTGTAGCTAGCCAAACAAATGTATGGATGGACATGCTATAATAATGTGCTTGTTGGAGTCCTAGATTGTTCCCTAGCTAAGTAAGGAGATTGTTCAAGTCCTATTACACAAATTTAATCCAACATGGCAGTGGTCATAGGCTATGGGTCACCTAAACTTGGTTAAACCTCTAGAGAAGGCTGACTTCCTTCTGGATCTATCACCTAAGCTAGAGCTAAACTAACAATTGCTTAGAAAAGGAGGGAGAGAGTAACAATAATATATAAAAGCATATAAAATGAGGTGATGCACTAGTAATTGGAACACTTATAATTTGAACAAGACACACTATGAGACACATTCAAAACCAAATAAGTTCAGTCCCACATAAGCATTTAATAATAAGGTATTGACCAGTTATCAAACTAGCATGAGAGGGCAAACATCCACTTCCAAGCTAATCAATAAACTATATATTACACTTAAAATGACCTATGAGGACTACAAATCACTTAATTAAGGTGAATAAACTTAGATATAGGCAAGGAAAGCATATATTCACTTAATCATAGTACATGGATTCATAGAAAAATCTTCAATTTAGTTTTACAAAAATGATGGAATTCAGTCTTTATTAAATCAAAAGGTGTTATAGTATAAATTTTGGTAGAGCTTGAGTAAGCCAAGACATAAGAGTCTATTTATCTATAAAATATTAGAGATTTCTTGTCTAAAAACTTTCAGATAGAGATACAATGTGGAATAATATAGAACACATATGGAAAAGGGGAAGAAGAGAGGGGAAGTGGTGATGGATTAATACCAATTCGAGGCTACTGAGTCATGATATTATCAATAAGGAATTAATATTTTAAAGTATCTATAATAGAATTAAATTCCCATTGTCCTTATCTATTTTCTAGGTCTCGTCCTTAGAACTCTATGCCACCTTCTACTTGATCTGTTGATGAAGACAAACTTCTCATATCTCAAAACTGATAGCTTCATGCCACATTTACTTTAGATGATCATAGGTACCTATTTATCAAAAATTTGACCATATCAAAAGATGAGACAGTTCCCCATAATCATATTTATGTCTGTATTTTCTCCAAATTGAACATAAGTCTACCATAGATAGAAAACTAACCTAATCTATTAGTTTTCACATAGTCATAATATCCATGAAATTTTGATAGACATTTAGTCTTGCTTGATATCTATAATAGGCCCAAAATGACCTATTTTTCCTCTAAACCATGTGAAATCTAAGAATCTACTACATGCAAGGATATTAAATTAGGAAGATAAATGAACACATTAATGGAGTAATCATGCAACAGGGTCGATAGGCTCTAAATTATCGACTAGGTCATGTCTAATATTTAATGGTGACAAAGATTTATGCTTGACCATATTTCCTATATAACTACATCTATTGTTGATATAACTCTAATGGAGACATGGCTCTTTGAAATATTCATTTACCTAGGTCAAAAACTAGTTTTTAGACCTCCATTAGAAGCTTTGGATTTGCTTTTTGTTTATTGGTTGTCGATTACCAACTCAGACCTATCAATTTATGCCAAACTATATTATCCTTATTTGTCCTTAGGATATGCTAACTGCTTAACTTTAACTCACACCATTAGATCTAGATATATGAATGAGTGTCAGCATTTGATCTAGATCCTCTAACTCTTTAACTTGCACTATTAGATCTAGATGTATGAATGAATGCACACTGTAGATCTACCTGGGACCCACCACTTGAGCTCAAAGAGTTACTTCATGAGGCCTAAATTTGACTTTTGTGTGCTCATATTTGACATTTTTATGACTATCATTGACATCTATGTGCCCATCATTTGACATCCATATGACTTTAATGACATCTGTACATGTGTCACATTTTGAACCCCAATGGTTAATTATCAAGGCTTAATTTTGACATTCATGTGATCATCTTTATCTATTTGTTCTACTTTGAAGGCCTATATCTTGAGATAGATAACTAATCAATACATGAAATTTGTAGAGGATGATATTATCATTAATGGAATCATTCTCATGTGACTATTTTAGCCTATGAGGTTCTCTAGGTGAATGTATTAAATGCACAACTAACTTGCTCCACTTGTTCCTGTATGATGTCCTAATGATGGTTTGGTTCTTCAAAACTTGTGCTTGAGATTCTAATTGATCCTTGAAATCTCCAATGATTTTTTGAGGCCCATGTGAACTTGTTGCATGATCCTAACTACTTAGACACCATGTAGACCTACTTTTAAACCTATTATTCAAAGATAAACAAATTACACCTTAAGCTAACTTAAATCGTTTCAAAATGTTTCAAATTCTATGTTATCTCTTAAATTCTACATGCTTCTTGTGACATTGGGTCACTCTTCAATCAAGACCTTGCTCAGCTTCTTATTCTAAACTAAGCATGTAGGCCAAATCTATCCAGTAGTGCTTACCCTTTGTCAATAGATAGAAAGGGTATGCTATAATATCCTATTGATGTATAATCAAGATATATGGGGGGCTGAGAGGAAGACAAGGTGTGTCCATCTAGAATTTTTCATGTGAAGATCTCATTGGAAAGATGTTTCTTGTATAATTTGAGCCTCTATATATTAACTAGTAAGCAAAAGCATATAAGATAAATAGTGTGTAACTTAATAAATCCATTCTCAAATACTTTATATATTTCATAAGGCCCAATACATCTAGTTATCATCTTTCCCTTATGATATTTATACTTGGAATAAAAATTAGGGCCCAATCTCTTGGCTAAAATTCTCTTGTCTTGATGTAATTGTCATTCCATCTTATCCTTTACTATTTTAATAATTTAGTATAATGTAATGTATCTCCTCAGAGTTCATCCAAAGAATTCAACTACATGTATCTTTCTTTCTATTCTTGTGATAAATCTAAGCCAAATTCTAATGATGTACTCAAGGTTTTGTGCTCAAATTCAATGCGGAAGACACGATTCTTTCCATAGACTAATTCATATGGGGTGAGGCTATTTTTTATCTTCAATGTAATTTAGTATGCCCAAATTGATTCAAGAAGATGATCTTACTAATCTTCATTGTGCATGTTGACTATTTTGGTAAGGATATTCTCCAATCCCCTATTTGTAACTTCTACCTTTCCATTCGATTAAGGATGGTATGGGGTGGATTTCTTGTGCCTAATTTCAATTTTTGGACAAGGAAAATTATTATATTAGATGTAAATTTAGGCACTTGGTATGTAATAGTATCTCATAATGCTCCATAGTAGGTGAAAATTTCTTCCTACAAAAAGTATGCAACTTTTGCATCTCTTACATGGGTTAAGGCTTTCACCTCTACCTATTTAGTCATATAATTTGTGTAAACCAATATGTAATTTTTTTTATTGGATTTGGTATCTATTGGTCTAGAAAAATAAGTCCCAACTTATAAATTTTTATAAAACCAACTGAGGCTAGAGTGGTATCTCATCTGAATGTGTGGGTTTCCCCATACCTTAACATTAATCACACTAGCATGTATATTTAAATGCATCCTTATGCAAGATAATCCAATAGTATCTTGTAGTTAGAATCTTTATGGAATTCCTCTTTTTAGAAAAATTAACCCCATATATTCATCACGACATGCTCTAATGATGTCAACTACCTCATATTTGTGGATACACTGATGTATGACTAAAATAGTCTAGTGACAAAAAGATATTCATAGATCCATGAGTATGGACTAATTTTTATGACCAAATTATGCCTATATTTTGGAGATAATTTTTTTGGTAGCAATATTTTAGCTAAGTAATTAACAATATATGCATACCAAGGAGTGTTAGAGGTTAATGAAAAAATATGTTCATCAATAAAGGAGTCATCTACTACTAGACTTTGTTCATCAGATTGAAAATGTAATAAAAACTATGAAACTACATTACCTTTTCCTAGCCTATATATAATAGTAATATAAAATTATTATAACAAAAACAACCACCTAATCATCCTTCTAATGACTGTAGGTTTATTCATTAAATACCTTATTGTTG
This sequence comes from Torreya grandis, assembly GCA_037957365.1. Taxonomy (NCBI): domain Eukaryota; kingdom Viridiplantae; phylum Streptophyta; class Pinopsida; order Cupressales; family Taxaceae; genus Torreya; species Torreya grandis. The sequence goes on along the minus strand of JARHVA010001473.1, from coordinate 828,472 downwards.
TATGATTAGTATGGATGAAAACTTGCTAACCGGTGATGTTATGTCTAAACTTGTTGATATAATAGACTAAAACAATAAATTAATTTACTATTACAATGAAATTTATCTCAACCCCTTGAGGATTTTTTCTGATTAAGTATATGGCATAGCTCAAGGACTGTTCCTTTTGACCAAGGAGCACTCTTAGTATAGTATTAGAAGTGTTTATATGGATATGAAAGGACAATGTAGATCTACTACTAAGAGTTTTTAGTAGATATTTTAGTTATTAGAATGATGTTTGACATGAATTAGTCCAAATAAAATCAACATACTTAAAAATTAAGATAAATAAAGGCACTATAATTTTGTTGAAATCTTTAATAAATCTATGGTAATAGCCAACATGTCCTAAGAAAAATCTAACATATTTTTGCTTTCATGGAATTGGTAAGTATTTAAATATGACGATTTTAGTAGGATCTACCTTAATACTTATAAGTGAGATGTGGTATCCTAATACAATACCTTAAGTCATCAACATATAGTATTTTTCATGAATCAGGGACATCTAATTGCCTTGACAACATCAGATGACTTTCTAAAGGTTTTTTAGAGATTCATCATATGTTTCCCCATATAGTATGAAGTCATCCATGTAGATTTCAATGCAATCATGGGATATATTAGAAAATATACTTAAGGCAAACCTTTGAAAGGTGGATGGAGCATTACACAAACAAAATGGAAGTAAGTCATATACATAGGTACCATAAAGACATATAAATATAGTCTTATCTTGGTCCTCAAGAGTTATTATAATCTGATTATATCCACTAAATACATCATGAAAGGAGAATTAATTATGTCCTACTAACGTGTCAATAACTTGATCAATAAAAGGAAGAGGAACACGATATTTCCTTTTAGATAATTATAATTCTCTATAGTCCACACACATATGACATTTAACCCATTTTAGGTAAAATAACAAGGGGTAAAACCCATAGAATATCATAAATAGGACAAATAAACTTGCATCTAATAATTTTTTTAACTTAGTTTTGATTGTCTTTGACAATGGGGTTTATTTGGTGTTGTGGTTGGTCAATGGGTTTACACTCTTCCGTAATGTAAATATGGTGGGTACATAAATTTAGAGGAATACCTCTCATATCATGATAATCCAAAGAATTTTTTTTTATGTTTTTGGATTATGGTGACTAGCTTAGTTTATTATTCAAGTTATAATTTGTTGTTGATATTGAGGGGTTATTTTGGAAAGATTTCCACTTATTTAGATAGAGATAACATGGATTATATGTTACCCAATAGTGGATAATAGATAAAATGGTGTGGTAATAACTAATGAAATGTTCTAATATATCTTGTAACATCATAGGGACCAAATTTAGGTGGAATGTTTATGAAAGGACATGGTATACATTGAGATAGATTATATGTTTCTAAATCCTCTTAATAGGTGTTTTGTAATATATGAGAAATGATTGTCTTCCTCTTTATCTCTCAAGGATATATTAAGGTGAAGTGTGCATAAAGTATGTAAATAAACTTGTTCCTCATCCAACTCTTCTACTCATGGAGGTTGTTTTGCTCCACATGAAGGTTTGGGTAGTGGGTATAACACTAATTTCTTAGTGTCATTACCATTTGAAAAAAACATGTTTCCTAATCTAAAACTGATAAGAGCATCAAATATATCTAGTCATGGTATTCCTATGATAAGTGGATATCCTCATAGGTTAATCTTAGGTTTAGGCTAATGAAACCAGCTAGATATTCCCATGAATCCATAGTGATGATTAAATCTTCAATCATTCCTTCTAGTTTGACTATGGATTTATCAGCCATTTTTATAACTTTAGATGTTGGAAAAAGTTATTTTAGTCCAAGTTTATGCATGGTTTCCATAGTCATGACACTGATGAATGATCTTAAATCAATCAATGTATTAGGTTTTAACTTACCTTAAATGTTAACATTATCTATAGGGATGTTAGGATAATAATACGTAGGTAGAATGACATTGCCTAGAATGATGTTTGCAAACTATCCAACTAATTTGACAATCTTGGGATGCTTCCTTTTTAAAGCTAGGTTTATTTAATCATAGCTCATAAACAAATTTGGTATAGATGGGCACATATTTTATGGCCTAAAATAGTGAGATCTTGGCACACAAATTCATTAATTATCCTAATAAATTAAATTTAGGTTCTTGATCAATATGTTGAATGTGTAACCTTTCAAGTAAATGAGGGTTTGTAGGCCTTCTTGTGTTGAGTAGAACTTGGTTCAAGAGTAAGAATGTGTTCAAGTGGTTTTGGATTGGTATGGGAGTCTAGAATATCCTCAAGAGGTATGAGGATCACAAATGGGGTGGGTTATGGAATAATACATCCTAAACAAAGGTGGAATCCATTAATATCCATAATACAGATTGGGTACTACATTATTTCACTGATTTGTGTTCGTTGAACCAACTTATTGGTAGGGTTTGGTATAGGTTGGGTGGGCAATTATGGTTGTTTAGGAGCTATTTGTGTATTTGGAATAAAAGTTGGTTGTTATTATTGTTGTAATTATTGTAGTTAAGGGGATACAAAATTTTGGTTGGACCAAGTTTGGTTATTCATCCATGGTTAATGCCATAGGTTTGAGGGATGAGACCATTGCTAATTCTGATTTTGAGTTTTCTAGGGCTAGTTTTATGAGGGTCATGTTTGCCAATTTTGGGGTGTCCAAGGGTAAGTTTGGGGTGATTACCAACTACTTGGGGTTGGGTTATTTAGTTGTGACCAATTATAGTTTTGGGGTTTCATGTTTATTTAAAATGTGGTCCATAATTAGGAACAATTGAAAAATTGAGAACTTGAAAATGCAAAGTTTGGTGGCATACCTTGATTTTAAGCCTATGTGTCCATTGTATTAGTTGTGATACATATAAAATATGATCTAATTCTCCATAAATTGCATGTAATTATACTATTTTAGGATCCTCCTCTTCTATGCTGGCCACTTTCACTCTAATAACTTAACATTTATAATTTGATTTCTTCTTTTGATAATTTAAATAATAAACCATCGAGGATTTATTTGTTTCTTCTTACTTTTCCCTTGTGTGTAATGTATCCAACTAGGTAGCCATATAAATAATGATATCCTGCTTCATATCTTTTAGAAAATTACTTACCCTAGTTTTTTAGAGTTCATTTGTAGCTGATGAAGGAAGTATCTTACTACTTTGGGTTTTGTTAATTACTAACCTTGAGTAACTCTTAAGCATTGAATTCAAGTTTGTATCATTGTCTAGAAAAATTTACCTTGGCATCAACATCTGCATGCCATTTGATCCATTCCTATCCTACTATAGGTACTAAAGTTGATTTGAAGATCAACTATTTCATCAAAATTACTTCCAATTCCTTGATATTAGCTCTATTGTTGTGCAAAGGCCGAGTAAAAAATTGTATTATCTCTAGGTCATATCTTGTGAGTCCCTAAACATAAACCATCCACCCTACATTTTAAAAAAGAGATACCACCCATATATTGTTTCTTATCACTATGTGATCACTTGGTTCCATTCGATGTATATCACCTCCCCTTTTACCTTATTTATTCTACTTGGTTAATCTCTATCTTTCTTTTAGATTCTTTTTTAGTTTAAAAATAACACATTCCTTTCTCAATAGAGAAAATTATGGGTGATAATGGTGTGGTAATGTATTTTAAATTTTGTATTAGTGTAATAATGGGTTTTTTTTATTATGTTTTACCTTTTTTGTTGATATTTTACATGTGGATTATCAATTAGCATACCCTCAAAGGATCACATCTACCAATTTTTCTTGACTACCTCCCTTCCCCATTTTTTATGGGTTTGTTTTCCCTCAAGTGAAATGGATGTGATAATGGGGGTACACATAGTCAATATCATAAGAATGAAGTTCACTTTTAAGTAAAAGTCATGATGATGTATATTTAGAAAGTAATGATGGAGACATGATGTGGGGTGTGGTGAAAAGATAGGGAATTGGGATGACATGTGGTAAAAAGGTATAATGAGCATGTAAAATCACATGTGAAGGTGTAATAAAAATTATTCATATATAATATATATATATATATATATCTATGTATGTATGTATATATATATGTATATATATATGTATGTATATATATATATATATATATATGTATATATATATATGTATATATGTATGTGTATATATATATATGTATGTATGTATGCATGTATATATATGTATATATATATGTATATATGTATGTATGTATATACATACATATATGTATATACATACATATATGTATATACATACATATATGTATATACATATATATATGTATATACATATATATATATATATACATACATACATACATATGTATATGTATATACATATACACACACACACATATGTATATATATATATATATATATATATATGTATATGTATATACATATGTATATATGTATATATATATATATACATATATACATATACACACACACACACACAGATATATATATACACACACACACACACACACACACACACACACACACACACACACACACACACACACACACACACACATACACACACACACACACACACACACACACACACACACACACACACACACATATAATAAGAAAAATAAAACTATTATAAATACCTAACATTATTACTTAGTTTAATGCATTGGTTTACCAATACTATTTTAGTTGTAGATAGATGAACATGATTCCTTGAATTATACTAAAATGAGACATCAATGAAATGAAAAAATGTAGGATAGTTGAGAGATCATCACAAAGTTGCCTTGGAAAATTTGTCCTTAGAGTGATCGAGTATCTACTATTTTACTAATGTGATGAGAAAATTAATTTTGTGGGAATGTTAATATTGAAAATGAATTTACAACCTTTGGAATTATGGGTCCCTTATAACTTGAATAATCATGAGATGAAGGAATGCCTTTAAGGATAATCAATGAAGTCATATGGTCAAATATGGAGCTGGGAGTAAAAGGCTAAAGGTTACTACTAGAGAAGAGGATTTTGAAAAAATGAAATTGGAAATAATGGTTTCAAGTTCATTTTGGAGGAATTTAGTAAATGTATATGTAAAAACCTTTGTATAAAAATAACAATAAATACTGTAATCATTTAACCTTATAAGATAATATGATATAAAAAATTCTAGAAATACTATGGAAATAAGGATCTAAACTGATAAAAGATTCATGTAGATGTTGCAAGTCTACACATAAATGCATGTATCAATTGAAAATAGACTTTGTGTAACACAAGAAACTGTATGTGTATATGTTATAGGTTTGAAAGTTAACTATAACAACTAAAGGTGGTTCTGCAACATCTAGGAATTTTTAGGTACTCTTATCAGTTGTATTTTTATTGTTTTTTTTCCTACCTAGGTGATCAACAAGATGATTTTACACATTTTTTTATTTTTTTTATTTTTTATTTTTACTCCCAAGTGGCCAATAAGTTTGTTTTCCACTTAGACCCATTTTATACAGTTTTGTCTAGCCAATAAGCTATTTTTCCAACCAAAACTACCACATGTGATGTGCTTACCCTAGAATAATGGGGATGAAGTTTTACATCCATAATTCAATAAGTTATTTGGGTTAATCATCAGGTTTTTAAACAATGTTCATTTAGTATACAATTAATCTCCATGTACATGCAAGGTTGTTCCTATGTTATGATAATCTAAATGAATTCTTTTTTGGAAAGAGGTTTCTTATACAAATTTAGATGGTGTTCATTGGCCATGAAGAAGAATATTACCAAAATAATTATGTGTAATTAGAATGATCCAATTTTAAATAATTTTTTTATCTCATAAGGGCCTAACCATATGGTCTAAAATTTCCATTTGTGGTCATTGCATTTGGAGTAAAAGAACAATGCTCAATCACCTAGTTAAAAATTCTTTGTTTTAGTGAACTTGTCAAGCCATTTGATCCTTTATTTTTGAATTATTTATTTATGGTGTAGATATTCTCTTCTTATCTCATCAAAAGAGTTCATCTATATGATTCTTTCTTTCTAAGATTTCATCAAATCCATGCAAAGTTATAGGACAATCCATAGAGTTTTGAGTTCAAACTCTATAGGAAGAAAAACCTTTTTACTATAGACCAATTCATAAGGTGTGAAACCTATGGTTGTCTTCCATGTGGTCCTATAAGCTCATATATCTTATGGGATAAATTTTATCTAGTCATGATAGTATATATCTATGTTCTCCAACTCCATATTAGTGATTTCAACTTGGTCATTGGATCGTGGATGATATAAAGTGAAATTATTATGCCTTAATTCATATTATCATTCAAGGTATGTAATTAAATAAAACATTAATTTTTTACTTTTATCAAATAATATCTCTTTTTGAACTCCATATCTTGTGAATATTTACTCATAAAGTAATTATACTACTTTCACATCTCGTGCATGAGTCAAAGCTCTAACTTCTACCCATTTGGTGAGGTAATTAGTGCATAATAAAATATAATTTTTTCTTGAGAAGTTGGATATATTGGAACAATTAAATAAATCCCCCATTTTTTAAAGAGATCCAAGACTAATTGTGGCTAAAGCGGTATCTCATCTAAATGTGCAAGTTTCTATATATGTTGGCATGTGTCACATTAGTGAGCATATTGAAGTAGGAGAATCCTTAAATTATCTCAATTTTGATATAAAATTATGGTTAAGTGTTTCAAGTGTTGTGTCAAGTTGATAAGGTGTCATGATTGTAAGCTAAATTTGAGTTTGAGTCTAAAACCTAGTTTCTAACCCTTTTATGTAATTTGAATTTTCAAAATTATAATGGGAATCTAATGATGTATTTAAGGTATACAATGGCATGTAAGGGAAAATGTTGTATGATTTAGTCTTAAAGAACCTAGGTGGACAATATAAATCTATTTTCATGTGAACTTTGTGCTAGGACAATTTAAAGAGTGAGATGGCAGTTAGGGAGTCCACCACCCTACATGGGTCTAGAGGTTGTTAAGTTTATTGAATCAAGAAATAGTTATAGATATTTATTTAAGAGTTTTTTTTTATCATAGGTAGGAAATATATAGGTGTTTTTTTTTTTAATTATTAGGCATGAGAATAAAATAGGGCAGACAATATAGTGAAAAAGAGTGAAGGTCTACCAAGATCATATATGACTGTGTAAGTCATTTTTTTTTTGTAATGAATAGAAGCTTCAAATGAATATAATGGTGATATATGATTTGATTATAGTGATTAATTAAAATTATTTACATATTAATAAATTTATTCCCAAACTTAGGATAATAAAATTTCATATTTTGTGTAAAAGTTATTGACTATGTCAACACTCTATTTTCTTGCATACTGTATGTTCTATGTTGAGAAGGCATAAGATAATTTAAAGGAATTATTAAGTATAATTATAATAAACTTGTGTTTTGTAATTTAAGGTTTATATTCCTTTATTTTCCAATTAATTTCCATATTGAGTTCAAGTTCTTTGAGTTGTAAAGTAAACAAAGAATCCCTATTTTTTTGTGTGGAGAAATTACATGAATTTTGTGTTTATGAGGAAATAAGATTGTATAAAAACTAATATTATTTTAAATTTTAATTATTAAGTGTAATAACTTATTTTAAAATAAGGAATATATTTTTAATATGTATATTTTGTGACAAGTCTTTGAACCCTGTGTATTCGATGATTGGACTATGTGTAATCAACATTTATACAAGACTGTGACTCAGAGAACATTCATAGGAATGGATAATAAATAAAAAATGTTTATGGAAACATTATATACTAATATTAATCTTTAATTAAGTGTGAAAACCCTAAAAGAGTATAAACACTCTCAATAAGATACTTGCAGATCCTATGTTTATGACTGTGCATGCATGGAAAGATAAGAACTTGCTTGCAAACATGAACAAAGACATTGGGATAGTGTTATAATGTTTTGAAAATATGTGTAAGACCATTAAAGGTATCAAAAAAGTGTTAAATTCATATAAAATTTGATTTAACAATTGAAGAAGTAGTCTACATGCTCTCAGGTTTTAAAATCTTGTTTGACCCTGTAGTTAGGGTTTCAACCAAGAAGTTGGAATTTTAAAAGTTATAACCCATATATGTTCCTAAAAAATTGAATAATATATATTTTAATATATCTCAGCATATTTTAGAGTTTTTAAGGTGAGTGGGTATGTTTTTATACTTATAGAGGGTTATGTGTGCTAGTAGAGTTAGAAAAGGCTTATTAGGCCTAAACATGGAGCTAAAAGGGGTTGCTAAGATGGTCTAGATAATGATTTAGGAAATTAAATTTTATGGAAGGGTTATAGAGAAAAGAGGGTATCAAAATTCTATTACTTTACTAAATTACATATGTACCTAACCATACATAGTAATTTTCTATAGGAAAAGGCTATAAGGAATGGTCAAAAGGCAGGGTAGAGTTGTGTAGAATTGACTTAATGCATTGTAGAAGGTTTTGAATGAGATGAGATACATAAATAGATTATGATAAGAAAATCGAAGGTGAAATGAACCATGAACCATTTTAATTAACCTTATAACCACTATTGCATATGATCCCAAAGGAACATGGGTGAATGAATGAATCAAGGAAAAGGTTAGAGTTTTAGAGAAAGTGTTAGCTCTGAATCATATATGCAATAAAATATCGATGTAGAGTGGGCCAATAGTAACTAGTGGTAAGGATATTTTAAGCTATTATCTTTGCTAAAAAATTTCCCCCATAGGGTTCATCATGAGAAGCATGGAGGATATCAAACAATTCATCCTCTCTCACAATAGTGAATGATCAAATCAGGCCCAATGTGAAAGAGATACATGTAAATCCTTGAATATGGGATTCTCTTGGCCACCAAGCTGCATTTTTTTCTTTGGTAAAAAATGTTTAGGATTCTGACCTATAGCCAAATAGTTAGCAATATTTTCAAACCAAAGATTATTTGTAGCCAAATAAAAAATATGTTTGTTAGTAAAATAATCATTTACTAGTGGAGTATTTTCATCAGATTGTAATCTAGAAAAAAATTATGAAACTATGTTATCTTTACTAGGCTGATCCTTAATATTAATTTCAAATTATTGTAGCAATAATAACCATTTGATTATCTTTCTAGTTAGTATTAGTTTGTTCATTAATTATTTAATAGCAACATCATCCATATGAATAAAAACAAGATAACGATTGATGTAATGTCATAATTTATTTACAACATACACATATATAGGGAATTGTTTATTTTTAACTGTATAATTTAGTTATTCATGTTATAGATTCTTACTGATGAAATATATAGTGTAATTGAGTGATCCATTATTTTTACTGAAGACTACCCTAAGTGTTGTGTCAGATGCATCAATATGAATGTGGAAGGGTAGCTTCTAATTTGGACCTCTCAACATGGGTGGTGTCATAATCAAGCATCTGAGAGTTTGAAATGCTACATGACATGTATTAGTCCATATAAAATTACCATATTTTCCTATAAAAATAAATAATAGAGCTACTATCTTGTTAAAGTCTTTGATGAACCTATGGTAATATCTATCATGTCCTAAGAAACTTTTGACATCTTGTGGATTTTATAGGGTAGGTAAGATATTTATCACCTCTATATTAGTAGGGTTCACTTCAATTCCTGAATTTGAAATATGATGTCTCAACATAATACCTTATTTCATTAACATGTAACACTTCTCATGACTTAATGATAGAGTATTATCTTGATAGTTTTGGAGAAAATTATCCAAGTTTGTGATGGATTCATTATAAGTGTTCCCATTGACCATGATTTCATCCATATATATCTAGACACAATCATGATTTAGATCAAAAAAATGTTTAAGACCACCCTTTCAAAGGTGGTAGGAGCATTGCATAACCTGAATGGTAGGTCAAGTAAGCATAATTACCCTTATATTGTTATTTTGGGGTAATGCTAATCTATTTATATCCACTAAAACAATCAAGGAAAGAGAATTATTTATTTTAAGAGAGGGTGTTAAGAATATGGTCAATGATTGGGAGAGAGAAATGATCTTTCCTTGTGGAATTATTTAATTATATATATTTCATAAATATATCCCATTTTTAGTTCTTCTTTGGGACAATGACAAGTGGAGAGATTAATTATCTATCTAATATTTGGGTATATGAAACCTACATCCAAAGGTTTTTTCATTTAGCTTTTAAAATTTATTAGGTAATAGGGTTTACCCTTCTTTAAAGTTTCCTAATGGGTTGTACTCATCTTTAATGTATATGTGGTGAGTGAATAAATCCAAGTGCATTCATTACATTTCAAGGTAGTCCCATATATATATTTTTTTGGTATGTTTAGAACATGGTTACTAATTATGTTTCATATTGGGGATCTAGTTTATAGTTGATATTAAGGGGTCTTCCTAATCATATATCCACTTGTTTTGATAGGGATACCATAGATTAAATATTCCATATATGGGTGACAAGGTATAAAGTGTGTGGTAGAAGGTAATGGAAAATTTTAATAGCCTCACTCACGTCTAAGGATTCTTCTATTGGAAAGATAATATTAAGGGGATAATGTGTACATTCAAAGATATTGTTTTCATGTTGGTCTATTATGTAAGTATTATGTATGACATTAGAAGTGACTATGTATTAATCATATGCTTGTAATACAAATATGTGTTAAATGGTGAGCATGGTATGTTAGTAAAATTGGTCATCATCATCTAATTTTATCCATGGATATTTATTCCCTTATGATGAAGGCTGTGTAGGTTGGAAATGAGCATGGTCCTTGACTTGTAGCCAATGAATGCATTATCTATAGCCAACTAAGATATATCAAACATTATAAGGTATCTAACTTAATTTTTTCTTGGTTGTAATATCATGAAATCAGTGGGATAATCCCATGAGTTTACTATGACAACTGTTGTCATATAAAATGTAAAACTTGGTTACTTGAGTATTACTAAAGACACCTAATCCATAGGTCCTCCTACTTACTATCACAACCCTTTTAGTATTTTCTTTCACTAATTCCCAGTCATCCACAACCTTCTAAACTTAACCATTATAGACCCAGGTAGCTCTTTTAGGCCTAGATCCATCCCCCCATGTCTCATTCTCTCTAAAAAACAATGCCCAACTTGGATAGGAGCACTGAAACCCATGGTGTCTTATTTCTAGTGCTATTGTCTAAGTGTACTTTTGGTCCTAATGGTCATATTTTTCTGAATACTTATCCTAATTCATGTCAGCCTAATGCAAATTCATTTAACCCATAGTCATTAAATTCCCTATAAAAGGCCATTCAAATTCCATTTAGAAGGGTTGGCACTCATTTACAAGAGAGAAACAAGAATACAAGAAAGTATATTCAAACACTTTTCCCTATTCTCTGCATACATTCTTCTAATATTATTCCAAGCTTATTCAAACCCTTACACCATCCCCTAGCCATCTGAAATACACCTAATTTTGCATCTAGTTTGATTTTCATACATACTTACACCAAACACTTCAATGGGATAACTTCATTAGCTTGATCCCTCCTCAGAGTATTGGTATGTAGGTAGCATGGCAACACATGGGGTGTGAAGTGCATCTAGCATATCCTTTACACACTAACCCCTTCTCTTTCTTTCCCAAGTTTCCATTCAAGTTCAAGCACAAAGAGATCTTAGGTATTTGATGATTAAAATAGGTGTACAATGAGATTCAAAAAAATTTAGGCTTTGATATTTCATTGATAGAGTAACACAGACCTACTGATCAGAACCCAAAAAACTCAGATCACCTAGACAACAATGCTAGAAAAGGACTATAATGTTGACCAATAAGGTGTCTCACTTTTGGTGATCCTATTTAATCCAAAAATTAACTCCATGATCCTATTTTTGAAATTCTCCCAAGCTTGTACAAAAATTACTAGACCCTAAAACATTCATCTCAGTCATTTTCTAGCTAAGTTTGATTTTCTCTCTATTATTACTATTTTTAAATAAGGTAAAAATACAATCTGTTTACACAAATTAATGGCTTAATTATTGCACATTATTTACTAATTTTCCCTACTCAGACCCATTTATTTAATTATAAATAAAACTCCATTATTCTAAATAATAATAAAACATTTGGTGAACTTGAATTACTTTGAATTTTGCATAAAAATCCTATAAACCCTGGGGTAAATTCCTAGATGATTTTTCCAATTAATTTTTGAATTTTTTATTGAATATTAAAATAAAAAATTCTTCTCAAATTTTAAAATTTTGTAGTAAATTTTAAAATAGATTTATTTCAAACCTTAGTTGCATACACTAGGTCCCAGTAAATTTCTAGTATTAACCCACTAATTTCTTGATTTTTTTCTTGCATATAAAAATTAGAAATTTAATTCTAATTCTAGAATTAAATAGTAATTTTTCAAAAATATTTTATTTAAAACCCTAGTTGTGTCAACTAGCTCCCAATAATTTTCTTGTAATTTTCCAATCATTTTTTGAATTTTTAGTTGCATATTGAAATCAGAAAATCACTTCAAATTTCAAAAATTCATAGTAATTTCAAAAAATATATTTTCCTCAAAACCTTAGTTTCATCTACTAGGTCATATTAAATCAAACACATTCTTAATTTTTTTTTTGAATTTTTACTTGCATACTTAACTCAAAAATTCAATATCAATTTCAAAAATTCATAGTATTTTGCAAAACTATCACTATTAAATCCCTAGTTGCATATACTAGCACCTATTTGCTTCTTGAGGTATCACCTTACATCCATAATTAAATTACAAAAAATATTCTCACTTATGTACACATTTTTTGTACATTTCTCACAAATAACAAGGAAACCATAATGGATCCTATCATATACATGAGTGATGAAGTCTATCATATGTTAGTACAAAACTTCATCCTTTCATTTCATGTTTATGTTTCATTATATGGGATGATGTTACAAAATTCATTGATAAAAATGCACAAAATTTCAAAATTCTTTTTAAATATTCTCTTTTTCTCATACAAAATAATTACCAACTCCATTTTGCTAAACACATTCGAAATATTATTATTATATATCAAAATCTTATATGCCTTTATGAAAAAATTCATGATCTCTACCCTTTACTTTATATCACTCATATGGAAAAAATTTCAAGTTTATCATGCTAAACATGTTAGAAATGTTATGATTGATGTCAAAAATTTCTATATATTCATACACACTTTCATGTTCTCTACCCTTTGCTCTCTATATTTCATATGGAAATTTTTTCAAGTTTATCTTGATAAACATATTAGACATATCATAACACATGTCAAAGTTCTTTATGCATCAATGCATAGTTCCATACTCTCCATCCCTTATTTGCTATCTCTCATGTGGAATGTTCTCTATGATCATATTTATATGAAATTTATTACTCCACTTACATGCATTTTATCCCAAATACATGGTTTCTACCTAGAATTATATGCCTCCTTGGCTACTTTCATTTCAATGTCATATTTCATACAGAGGAAAGAAATCCCTTCTCCTCCTCTCCCTCAAGAGGGTGATAGTTACTTTCCCTCTAACCAGGTCCAGTTTATCACCCCTACAAAAGGTGAAGCAACTTATAATTTTACTTCTAATTCTTACATGTAGCTTATAGCTTCCTTAAACCATCTTCAACATATGTGGTTATATGTTCAATCAAAAACAACTAGGGTTTGCATTTGTGAGACTCTGAGGGATCAAATCACCAATATGAGAAAGTTACTTTCAGATTTACACATGATGAATCAAATATTACTTGAAAATGTCACAAAATTGGAAAATAATATCATAATATAAAATCCTTAAAGGCACCCTAGTGTCAATCATGTACATGCACCTTTACCTAGTCAATTGGTTGCAAGCAATGCTACATATAAAGACAAGAAATCAAAACAAATTAACTATACAACTAATGATTCAAAAATCATTCAAAGATAAAATAAGAGTTTAAATGAGGTACTAAGGGAACTGATTAAATCTCAGTTGATCAAACTACCTCCTCTACATCCAGTGAGAAGATCCAAATATTATTGTGCATATCATAGAATGCATTGACATCACATAGATTCATGTTTGGCATTGAAACAACATATACAAAAGATAATTGATCATGAGGACCCTATATAAGGTAAATAAGTCAAGCAATCCATAGTGACATAGGAACACTTTCATAAAGTGTCAAATGCAGAAACAGTACAAAAGTGGTTACCAAAGCATAACTCAATAACAAAAGGATCAAAAAGCAAAATTAGAGCAAAAAATAGTACCCTAAGAAAAAATTAAGCAAACAAAGATGAAAATATACCTCTCCAAAATGAAGCTCAACTTTCAAATTAGTATGGGTTTGGTCAAAAATATCTATAACAGTTTGATTATCAAGGTCAAGGGTTGGGCAAGTAGGCTCAAGGCATCACTACTTCTAATCTAGCAGTTAATATTATTTGTCACCAAGGTTTGGGATTTATTGAACATCCTATGGAAAATCATTCAAAGACATAATCTATAAAATTAAAAGATACAAATACAACAAAAGTCAACACCAACATTCCATTGGTTAAAAATCAAGATGATAATGATGAGTGGAACAACACAATTTATTATGATTTCTAAGAGACTAATAATGAATCTAGATATTCAAAATCATATTCACAGCCATTCCCTCATGATTCAAAATCACACATGATTACTTAATTTGATATAGGACACCACGATAGGGAGTCTCCTATGAGAATCATCAGTTAGTAGTATTTATTCTCAATATTACCTGTAAATAGTTTCTTATGCTTAATAGTACATAATTTCTTTTGCATTGATTGTACATAGTTAAAATATAAACAAAACACAAAAAAAATTTCAATTTTATGCATCATCCATGATTTAAATTTATAATACTATGCTAGGACTTACGTTTTCATTTTCATGCTATTGTATGTCGATTTATCTACATTGCCATGCTTCACTTGATCTTATTTGAGTGTGTGCAGTGATATCTAGATCTTTGATTGCTTCACTCTACTCATTTAAAGAGGCATCCTACATCTACATTTGAGACACACCTTGATATACATGCCCATTGGGGTAATATTCTACATGACTTCACCATCCAGGTTATGTCATTCCTACACTCACTACTTACTAGCTTATTAGAGACTATATTACTTACTAGATTATATAGATTACTATATCAAAATTTCACTAGTATCTAGCACTTGTGAATCTCTTTAGAATATACCTACTCTTTTACTAAACATGTTTTGTATAATTTAACTCTTGATTTGATTAATTAGATGTGATTTTATATTTTCAATTATTACTTATTTTCTTTTCTTGCTTAGCATAGCTTGTTGGATTGCATTTCTAGTTCCTACTTGTCTCTTGTGTGTCTTAGGACATTTACCAATGTCCTTTTCTTCTATTCATGTGTGTGTACCTTTATCCATTTGATAATGCCCCTTGTTTTTAATATTTTATATGCCTGTGGCCCTCGTTCCAATCTTACTTGATCTATGGTATGTGTATGCAGCATTTGAACATGCCTTGTATGTTTGCTTTCTAGTACGTGTGATATGTGCCCATATCCCTTGTTTTCTTTCCCCCTTCACCACACTTATATGCTTCTTAATTCTTGATTTGTATTGTTTTTACTTGACTATTTGTCCTTTTTTGCAAATGCCATGATCCATATCATTCATTTCCTTGCTTTCTTGGATGCCATAATGGACATCATACTCCATCCCCCCTTGATAATAACTAACAACTAACCATTTCAATTCTAGTTCAGTACATTATATATGATTTTACATTGTTATATATATCTAGGCATACACTTATTGATCTAATAATCTCTCAATACAAAAATTTCTATATCTAGAGATATCTTATCGAATATCATTGCTATATCATGTATCTATACAACATAACACACATACAAGACTCTTTTATTCTGAGGGCAAGTTTAATAATTCTTAAAATTAGAAGAGGGGGAAATAAATAAGGGTTTTATCATAGATATAAAATATCCCAATAGTCAAAATAGTAGCATTTAGATCACCTAGTCCAGAATCTAGAGGTCAAACTAGTCAAAACAAAATAGAAAAACAATGGCAATTCCAAATCAACAACCAGATTCAACACAAGATAATAACATCAAAAATGGACAATAGTGACAAAAAAGGGTATCTTCATTTTGGTGTTCTTGTCTAGGTATAAAAACACCTAGGTTTTCTAGTAATAGGAAAAAAAATTAGCTCAGCTATAGTTTTTGCACATCCAGATTAGTTAGAATTAGTAGTCTTAGTATAATTTTCCTAAGGAATCTAGATATAGGGGGAATCATGCATGGCGTGATGGCTCTCACTTATAGTTTTAGAATAGACAATTGACATAACTTAAAAATTATAATCCATGTTTAAGACACTAGTTATTACAGATAATGTGCATGACACATTGGTTTTGTTTTTGAGTATAGTTTATTACCTAGGCATTCTCAGTAGTTATGTACCTTACTCGATCTACAGGTGTTTGACATATTTTCCAAGTTGAATTTTCATACTAGTTTAACTTCTTGAGTACCCAAGTTCCCAAGTTGGCTTCCACATAAACCTATTGCATTAGTTTCTGAGTGGCTTTTATATAAGCCTAATCTCCATCTTTTGAAATGGCCAAGAGTGGCCTAGTTTCTAGCATACATTTGGCTATCCATGCCAAAATTATCATATCATAGTAAATTAATAGGATTTAGGATCCATCTCATATGACATCTATTCCATACTGGTATTACTTCATAGCTTTAATTCATGGGGTAATGATGGAGCCAAAGGGCCAACCTTTGTATTCTTGAGCCACCTATTTAGAGGGATTAGACACATAGTCCAAACATTGATTAATGCATGCATGATTCATTAGATTAATTTAATGGGAAATGAAGGATCAAAATGACCAACCTTTTTATTCTTGAGCCATCTATTTAAAGGGATTGGACACATACTCTAGACATTAATTATCACATACATGATCATATAGCTTCACTCAGTAGGTGACAATGGAGCGAAAGGGATAGCCTTTGTATTCTTGAGCCACTTTTTATGGAATTGGGTAGCTAGTTCTATTGATGATATAAATTTTGGTACAACATCATCCAACACAATCTATCATTACTCAGCCTTACTTAGGATCACAACAGGTTTTATATTATTTTGCATACCCAGTGAGGTGTATTCATTCCTTTTTCTTCCTTTTTATTTTATTCATCTTTTGTATGTTCTTATTTTATATAACATATAATAAGAACTAATATAATATTTATTTTATTTCAAATATTCACACTTTCACAAAGTAATCTCTATGCACTATCCAATATTAGTCAGTGTCACACAAGCTTCATGGGATTCACCTTTACAGGTAAGTTCAGGCCCATTTTCTATTTTTTTCCCTTTATCCTAGTATTTCACTTTGTTGCATCACTATAATAAAGGGGGGAAAATTTAGTTATATAAAATGTAAAATTTGGTTACTTGAGTATGGCTAAAGACACCTAATCCATAGGTCCTCCTACTTGCTTTCACAACCCTTTTAGGCTTTTCTTTCACTAATTCCCAGTCATCCACAGCCTTTCAGACTTAACCCTTATAGACCTAGGTAAGTCTTTAAGGCCCAGATCCATCCCCATAGTGCACTAAAACCTAAGGTGTCCTATTTTTGGAACTATTTTCCAAGTGTACTTTTAGTCCTAACAATCATATTTTCTCAAATCCTTATCCTAATTCATGTTGGCCTATGTGAATTCATTTAACCCATGATCATTAAATTCCATGTAAAAGGCCATTTAATGTCTATTTAGAAGGTTTGACACTCATTTACAAGAGAAAATCAAGAATACAAGTAAGTACATTCAATCACTTTTCCCTATTCTCTGCTACAACCTTTTAATATTATTCCAAGCTTATTCAAACCCTTACCTAGTCCCTAGCTATCTAAAATACACCTAATTTCACATCTAGTTAAATTTTCATACATAATTACACTAATCAATTTAATAGGATAACTACATTATCTTGATCCCTCCTCAGAGGATTGATATGTAGGTAGCGTGCCCACATATAGGGTGTGAAGTGCATCTAGCGTATCCTTTACACACTAACCCCTTCTCTCTCTTTCATAAGTTGCAATTCAAATTCAAGAATAAAGAGCTCCTAAGCCTTTGAAAATTAAAAGAGACATAATTTAAGCTTCATAGAATTTTTATCTTTGATATTTCACTAATATAGTAATGTTGACCTACCGAGTAAAACCCAAAAAACTCAAATCACTTGGATAATAGCACTTGAAAATGACTATAGCATCAAATAATAGGGTGTCCCACTTTCAAATCTCCTATTCAATCTAGAAACAAAATCTAGGATCCTATTTATGATAGTCTCCCAAGTCTACATAGAAATTTCCAGACTTTACAACATCCATCTTAGTCAGTTTCTAGCTAAATTTGATTTTCTCTCTATTATTACTATTTTTAAAAGAGGTAAAAATACAATCTATTTAAACAAATTAGTGGCTTAATTATTGAAAATTATTTACTAATTTACCTTACTGAAACTTGTTTATTTAATTATAAATAAAACTCCATTATTCTAAAAAATAATAAAACAACAACAAGGTATTTTATGACTCCCTTAGGTTTTGTAGTTGAAGGGTTTTCCATCTATATAATAGTGGGTGTTTCACAAAGGCATGCAATTCTAAGTTTCTTCATAGTTTCTTTGGTCATGACATTAATAGATGATCCTAAATAAATTAAAGTGTTTGGAATAAGTATTCCATTTATTTAAGCACCTAAAACCATGTTATCTAGGTCATATTATTTAGCTGGGATAATGTTGTCCAACATAATGTCTACAAGTTTCCCAACCACATGGATAGCCTTGAGATCCTTTTATTTTTGACCAAGTTTCTTAAGACATAGTTTTCAGACAACTTTAGTATATATGGTAATGTCCTTCATTAATTGAAATAAAGGAATTTTGATGCAAACATTTTTAAACTAACTTATGAAGTTCAATTATGATTTTCGCTCTTATTTTTTCATATTAATATTTTTAGAATATGAGGAATATTTAGTGTTACTTGTTCGGTGGATGTGCTAGGTTCAACAAAAAGAATATTACTAGATGGTTATGGGTTAGTTGGTGTGTTTGTGTGTTAGGAACCTCCTCAATAGGATCTATTAATATAGGTGGAGTGGGATTTAGGAGAGTCTTTCCTGAATAAAGCTAAATAGTGCCAACTTATACCTAATAAGTGGGATACGTTATCACATCATAATTATATGTCCATTTTATAAAATTATTATTTATATTGGTTAAAAATTGGGTGGGAAATTATGGATATCTAGGTGGATATGGAGTGGGATTTATTATCATTAATGTTGGATATTATTGAAAGTGAGGTTGTAGAAGTTTTTTAAGGGTAGGATTTTGGTTGAGCCAAGGTTGATTCCCTTAACATGACTACTACCCTAACTAATACCATTGGTTAGATGGTGGATTCCATAAATAGTTCTAATTTTATATTTACCATTATTGCTGTTGATATTGATGCTAGGTTGTTTAGGATTGAGGGTTTTTATAATGTCAATTATGATTTTGGGGTTATGGTTAATATTATTTATTATAGGGAGTAGATTCATGCCAATTGGGAGGAATAATTTTTTTTGAATTAAATTATGGAAAACTAGATGAGATACCTAAATTTTATGGTATTTTTGCCCATGGTTCCATTGAGATACATAACATATCTTCTCTAATTTTCATCTAATGAAATGAATTTCTAATGAATCAATATATTCTTCCATTATGATAGTTAATTTTACATGTGTAATATGGCATTTATAATCAAATTTCTTCTTATGGCAGTCTAGACATCATAGAGTTACGGCCTACTCCATTTCTTCTTATGTATTTTATTTTTTTAGTGTATCTAAATATGTATCTAAGTGACTGATGATGTCATACTTCATATCTTTTATAAATTTACTAACTTCCATCCTTTATAGTCCATTGGTGATAACGATGAAGCTTAATTATTACATGTTTTTTACATTATTGATGTTGACCATTTTTGCTGAAGGCCAAAATGGGTCAACCCCCTATAAATAGAATCTTGTATATGGGATTTTCATAATGTCATTGTGTATATTGTAGCTCATTTTATGTCATTTCAAATGCCATTCTATCTTTGGTCATAGCCTAGCTTGGTCCTTGTGTCATTTTGTGTCTTAGGGGTCATTTTAGGGTCATTATATGTAAGTGGTAGGTTTTCATGGTACTAAGTAGTTGAAATAATAAGTTTGGAAAATCCTAAGTTTACAATCAGGAAATATTTCAACTTTTGGCTAAGTGTTAGAGCATTCAATATTCTCTTGAATAAATTATTCCACACATGGTCTACAACAAAAGTACAAGGCATAATTACATCAAATAAATTATTCCACTTTATTCAACTAAGTGCTAATATTTTCTTCAGGATATTTATTTTGGGTTTTTTGGATAAGTATCAAGAATTTTTTTAGACATTTTATCTAAAACAAAACTCTTGAAGGGTCATTTTTCAAGGAAAGTCCTAGAAAAATTCCCAAATGGTATATTTCAAGGAAATTGGTCCAATACAAAAGCCCAAAGGGTCATTTCTTTGGCAAAGTGTCCCAATATAAAGTTTTTAAGGGTCATTTTTTGGTAAAGTGTTATATACAAAATTCTTGAAGGGTCACAAATGCTACTCAAAAGAAAAAAAATCCTGAAGATAAAAGTTCTATCAAAAGGTACAAGTGCAAAAATTCTTTTGAGAAAATTATATGGGATATTTTTCTTGAAGGTAGAATTCCTTTAGAGAGTTTATTCCAAGGCAAAAGACTAAGTAAAAATTATTTTGGGTAAAGTGGCCAAGCAAAAATCCCTAAGGCATGAATTCTATCAAACATTTTATCCAAATTAAATGGTCTACAACAAAGGCCAAAACACAAAGTCCACATAAATTTTTATGTTGGAGAGTTTTTAGTGAAGTGATGTTCTTGTCATGAAGGTGTCCTAGTGACTAGATGAAGTGCCTTGATATTTTAAGTGACAATGATAAAGTGTGTAATGTGCTTGTCCTAGTGTGATTGAATTTGTCTTGGTTGATCTTCAATTTTGGCATCGTTAAAGATGTTCAGGGATGAGTATGGTGATTTTAGTGTGTGTAATAGGTCCCTAAGATGTTTTCTAAGCTCTGAGTGCTTGTGTGCATGAGTGGATTTAATTTGTTTGATCATTGTTGTCATTTAGACATTTTAGGTCTAATGGCAAAAAATTTGAGTAGGCAGTTTGATGAAATCACCATTACCACATGGGAATGAGTCAAGGGGAGTTGGTCATATGGTTATGATCACATTTTTTCCTAGTTGATATACAATAAATCTCAAGTCATGTGTTTAATAATGAATAAATATATGAGGGTGCAAAATTGGATTCTCAGTTAGAATTCATTATTTCCCATAACCAAATTTTCATGGCTAGAAAGAGTTGAGTTAGCATGTTGATAAGGTCAACATTCACATGCATGGAGGTGTCAAGATAAAATGATCATATGAGTTTGTTTATTTTTATACCTAGTTAATTTTTTCTAAAATTCGGATCATGCGATGAAGTGCATCAAAATATATGCTTATTCAAAGTTGGCCTCCTAGGTAGGTTTTTGACATAGTTGGCTCTATGAAAGAAGAATTTGAGAAGGTATTTTAATGGTTATATATCTCACACACGTGAAGGTTTTAGGAGCAATTTGATACATGGTTGGATTCCTCTTTAAAAGGAGAACATATGATATAATTTTTAGAACATGAGATTGATAATATAAAAAGATATATTTATCCAAAATTGGCCTTCTAGGCATATTGAAAGGGTCCCTGTGCTTAGTCAATTTTGAAAGAGGTAAATATCGAGCAAGTCTCAAGGATATTGATGTAGTGCATTTACTCCAAGATGTCAAGAAGTAGTTAGATGGTAAGAAGTGTATGTTGTTTAATGACTGAACAAAGGTAAAGGTTAAAGATCTATTCACAAGTAGGTGTTTGTACAGATTGATTGAATGGTGAACATTGATAGTTAAAGACCTGATTGATCCACAAATATCAATAGAGTGTGTTGAGTTAAATTTTCTAGATTGCACAAGATGAGGTCAACTATTAGATGTTTATGTTTGAGCATTGGCACCTTCACACTAATGCTCAGACAAGATCAATGGTGCATAATTGATCTGAGCATCGAGGATATGAGATCTGAGTAAAGTGGTCAAAGTTTAATTGTGACCATTTAAATTTAAATATTTGAATTTTACAAGGGAAAAATGATTGTCTAGTTTTTGGGTCATATCTTTTAATCTAGATATAATTTTCTCATGCTATACAAACCAAAGATTAAGAGGAATCCATGGTGAATCTAATGAACTTAATTTGAATATCTAAAAGTGTAAAAATAAAGTTATTAAGATCCAAATTTGACTATGCATTCATTTTTGTTTTGAAATTAACTCGAGAGATTTATTCAAGCTTAGTTTGATGTTGTTTCAATGTCTCTTGGTGAATTGGATATTAGGGAGTGTTTTAGATTCCATTCGGATGATTTATGTGCATTATGAAGGATTGATTAATTGTATGAATTATGAATAAAGGTTTATATGGTGACTATGTATTTATTCATAGTGACTGTATAAATAGAATGTTGATTGAGCTTACACAAAAGAGTGTGATGACGACTGTAAGAATTTGTGGATGATGAAGGGTCATTTATTGTGGACTTATACTTTTAGAAGTGGTCCTATGTTCTTGTTTTATTTTATGAGGTGATAAATGGGTAAATAGGTCTCCATGAGACCTATAATAGCTAAAACAACCTTATTAAAAGGTGTAGCTACTTAAAGGTGACCTATAGATGTTATGGCTGACCTATGATATTTGTTCTAAGATATGTATTCATGTAAGAGATGACTTAATGGATAAGGCATGCCTAATGGCTGACCAAGGTGCTGATTATCAAGTATGCTCTATAAATAATGGAACCAAAGATGATGGTTTATAGAATTTGTGTGAGAGACTTGAGAGAGTTTTGAGAGAGGCTTGTGTGTGTGAATTATGGAGAGGAGGGGTAGAGTGCCTGAAGGATGAGTTAAAGATAAAAATAGATTGACGACTATTTTTTTGACTCGTAGGTCATAATTTTGTTGGCAGAATAGTTTTCTTATCACTTCAGTGTGAGCAAAGGTGAAGAGTAATAATTAGAGGTCCATCATCAAGTGTTGAATACATCAATGAAAAGGTGGATGTGTTCATATGAATTATTGTGGGTGCTCAACTAGATAGGTGTGGTAGTTATTTGTGGGATTGAAATCTCACTAAAATTAGGAATGGTAGTTCCTTGATAATTTTTGGATGGTCTAAATTGGTTCTTATAATTATAAGATAGTAGTCCAATTGTAGGTTCCAATGGGTTTTATTCCCCAAGAGGATTTACCACATATATTATGGGTTATGTGATTGATCTTGCATTGTC
Source organism: Torreya grandis (assembly GCA_037957365.1). NCBI lineage: Eukaryota > Viridiplantae > Streptophyta > Pinopsida > Cupressales > Taxaceae > Torreya > Torreya grandis. The sequence continues at coordinate 804,755 of JARHVA010001473.1, read as the reverse complement.
TCTTTTACTCATTACTATGAATGATGTGTATGTTTCATGAATTCTTATGGTAAGATCAGAATTGAAGTTGGATTATTTGGGCTCACTAATTCACCCCCTCTCAATGATTGTACCTCTAATAGTTTGATCTAGGGAAAATGCATCAGCTAATTTATTTTGGTAATTTTGATCTAATAGGGTGGTAACAAGGATGCAAAAACTAAAACCAATCTCAATAGTCATCCATTGGGGTCCAAAGATTAATGGTCACACAAACATCTTTAACATTCCCATAAACATCAATTGATAGGTGCATAGATGTCAAAATAGGCCTCATGAAATATCCATTAGAGTTCAAATGGTGGGTCCAAAAAAATACAAAGGTACACGTTACATAATTCATCTTGATTAGATGGTGAAAGATGACTCAAAAGGTCAAGGAGATCAAAAGGACACCACATGATGTAAGCACATAAAACAAAAGGCTAAAAATAGGATCCTAAGATCAATGTGTGATTAATAAGTGGCATGAGCATGTTTAAGCTGATATAAGATCAATGGAGTGTGTTTAATAATGTAAATTAAGATCAACAGTGAGCAATGGTCAAGGAGGTCAGTAAACCCTAAGTGAGAATAGGTGACAAGTGGCACAAGTGAGTGGGTCTTGGTAAAAGATCTATAGATTAATTTTTTTTACATTAGGTAGATCAATGGATTGAGATGAGTCAAAAGATAAATGATCTAAGCCAATTTTTGATGGCCAATCAAATAAAGGTGAGCCCAAATGACTTAGACAAAGGTTAATAAAGCAATTTTCAATGGGGTAAGGTAAATAAAAGGTATGGATCTAAGTTTGAGCATGGTCTAGTTTGGACCAAAGCTAACATTTTAAAGGATACCACTAAGGTAGACATGCAGACTTCAATGGTTTCATCTTCGAGACTAATTGTATGAAAATGACCCTTCCCTCAACTCTTGAATGCCAAGATGAACCAACTAGGATCGGTTTGGCACCAGGATAAAGTTTTAATATATTGATTTATTTGATCTAACTACATTGATGCCAGAACCTAGCTCAAAACAACTTGATCCTCTTATTGTAATCATTAGGGAGCATTAATGAGGGAATATGTAACTGTGTAACCACTCGAGGTGACTTGGATCAATCAAATGGTTTGAATGAGCATAATTTATAGAAGCAATTGTAACTGTGGTTCAAACATTTGAACTGATTGATTCCCCTTTTCAATTCCAAAGTTTCCTTTCTCTTTCTTCTTTTATTATATAAGTATTGCTCTTGAGATATTATAAAATAGTTCTAATCCATGTATGGCATAGCCCTACTAGAATGATGTCATATTATGCCTTTAAAACATTAATGCAAATCTGAGTCTGAGTTCTTAAACAATTATTTAAGTGTGAAAGTGATGTATGATGATGCAAAGTGATTATTATTTATCCTTTCATCCCTTATCCTTTCATGTTTATGCAATATTTCCTATTCTAATAAGTCATATGAAGTGTTATTAAGTGTATGAGCCTATATTTTAAGTGTATAATAAGCCTTATTGCCTGTAACTAGCCTATGGTTCACTTACCTTAGATATCTCTCATGCATATAACCTCCATATTGAAATACTCATGTTATAATCCATATGAGTTTCTTAGTATAGGAAACTATGATGGTCATATCAAACACATCTTGGTAAATCACCTCCTTTAGAGTAGATTCAATTAATGAATTCTGTAACTCTTGTCCCTATAAGTAAGTAGTAGTTTAAGTGATAAGCATTTCAACATACATTTAGGGAGCTATCCCTTAAATCTATAAGTATTATTTCTAATATAGGTACACCCACATACATGAAAATGTTTAGATTTTTCATAAATATAGAAGAGGTTTGAGTACCCTCTTCTAGGGTGCAATTCTTGGAAACAATATTTTTGGCACACCCAATAGGACCAAGGTACAAGAGAGTGGAAATATTGTTTATGTGTCTTTCCTCTATCATCTTTTGGAAGCAAGCACTCTATCACCAATGGTGACTCCAAATGATAAATTCTGGTTGTAAGTAGTCTAAGTATCTTTTGTTAAAGTTTTGATTAGTTTTTTAAATTTATTTTGATACATGAGGTTGACATGAAAAACTATGGGGAGTATCCCTACCATGAACCTCCTTATCAACCTTGCTATGAACCATAGTATATTCCACAACAATCTTATCAAAATGGATATCAATCTTATGAGCCATGGCAGCCCTATAATCCTACATTTTTCCCCCATATAGACCTCAGATTATTATAAATCCCTATGAGGAAGGCTACCAAGATACTTATCAAGAAATGCATCCCTATCAGTCCTAATGTGATCCCTATCAACCATACTATGATGCCTATGAACTTTAAGAGTAGTCCTATGAGACTTTTCATAAGGAACAAGATGTTTCTATGGATTATATATCAAGGTATTACAAGGCAAAATATAAATTCCTATAGATTAAAGTACAACAAAATGAAGTTGGTCTTGATCCCAATCATTACCCTCCTCCTCCTTCACTCTTTCCATCATATATCAAGTCCTTGTTGGCATCCATACTATAGTTACTAGATCTTGAAGAGGAAATGAGTATATGGGATGATGAATATGATGTGCTCCCTAATCATCTCATGGAATGGTTGAAAGGTTCTACCCAAAATCAAATATAGAAGTTGGAGACATTTGAAGAATGAGAAGGAACTTAATGAGAGATCAAAGAATAAATGGACTTGGTAAAGAAGTGCCTTTAATTATCAATAGATAGGCTATCTATGTGGGAGGATAAAGAGATAAAAAATAAACATTCTACTATTTAATAATTTCAAGAAAGCTATTAGAAAGATGTAACAACTACATATGTAGATGCTTGTTCTTATAACCAACCCAAGAAGTCACTTCCCTATGAGCTTACTAGTGATTTTATCTTTCCTAAATCCACTAATAAACCTTCCACTTAACCTCACACTCCATCTTCAATTCATCATCCCCACATCACATCTCATCCTTCCACTACATCTCTTATTCTAGATCCTTCACATGAGCCCATCTTATGGGAAGTGAGTGAAGGGGATCAAATCCAAGCCAAGGCTAACCAATAAGATGTCATGAGTGACTATAAGGAAGAAATAACCATAAGAACTGCCCTTGGTGATCAAAATTTCAAATTTATCTTCTTAGATGAATAAAATCACATTGAAGATCCTACCATAGATACTGGTGTAGAGTTTGATATGAAATAGGAAAATATTAAAGACTCTTTTGCAGGCTATCTATGAGGAATGTCACCAAGACTTAAAGAGAGATGCATTTGGATAAGACTCCATGTATAATCATGAAGTTGTGAGTGACCATAATAAGCATGAAGTGGAGTGTACTATCAATAAAGAAGATCAAGTCACTCCTCAAAGAGTTGTAGTCTTAAGAGAGTCTCATGAGACCAAGATAGATGGAATGGATCTTGAAGATAACACTCATGAGGCGGATGAAAATGACTTGTGGAAAAAATTTGAATTCATAGGATGTGAGTTTGATCAGATTGGTAAGTTTAATCCTCCTCCTAATAAGTCTACATCTGATTTGGATAATTCCTCTAACAAGAATGTTGATTAATATCTCAATAAGCATGCTAAAAGTCTCATGTTTTGAATGAAGATGAACTATGGTAAAAGCTTAATGCCATATACAAAGATTTTGGTAAGTTGGGTAAGTCTTTTCTTTCTCCAAGAGATTCTATATCTAATGATAAGGCTACCAATGATACTAATTATCTTGTTGGGAAGTATTCCATCAAGCATAATGATGAAGGTCATTTTATTGATCAAGAATATGTTTTCATAAATCAATTTGATGATGATAGTGTCTAAAATATTATAGACATGGAAAGTGAGGGCAAAGGCAGAAGTTATTACACCTCAATAATAGTCAAGAAACCCACTTGATATTAAGTCAAATCCAAAGGTATCGGATCATTATTAATAAGAAGAGATTGATGATCCTAAACATCAAGTATAATATATCAAGGATAAAATCAAGGCTAAAGAGGACTATCATATCTTCAAACTTGCACATTAAGAGTCAAGTACTTGAGAAGGTGGAGGAAATGTTTTCCATGGAGGACAAAGATGATTAATAACTATAATTAAATATCTTTTCCAAGTTGAGGTTCAAGTACTTGAGAAGGTGGACAAATAATTTCCCATGGGGGATAATGACCAATATTGGGTGGACTATGAAAAGCTACTTGATGAGATTTAATAAATTGTAGTTGAAGAGAAACCCAATATTATTGAGGATACTATGGTAACCAAAAAGGAAAGCCTTGTTTAAACACTATTACAGGTCATAGATGAGTAATTGTATGAGAAATTAGAGGCTATTTGGATTTAAGAAGAGTTAATTTCTATATTTTTCATGTTTGGAGCTACTTGGTTCTCATTGAATATCATGCCAATGAAGTTGGCAAACACCATGAAGAAGATGGAGGCATCAATATCAAGGATCCAAAGGCTACATGTATCATTAATCCCATCATGTCATAAAGTAATAAAGGTTTTAAAATTACCCTTTAATATTGAAATAAGTTTTCATTTTAGGTTAGTTAGTGCTTGAGTCAATTTGTTTAGGTGTGTGTTTCCTTTCTTGTTGTGTTGTGTTTTATAAGTGATCATGTAACACAAGTGTGTTATTGATTGGTTTCTTATCTTGTGTGTTGCTTCTTATTTTTATTTCCTTGTGTTTTTTGTGTTATTGAAGGAAAATTATATGTCAAACTTGATGCACATGTGACTCCATATCCCAATATATAGGATTAAACAACTGGTCATGGCATAGAAAGCATACCACCCCTGAGAAATCACCAAAGATGTTGACCATTTTTATTACAAGATAAAATGAGTTAGCCCCTTATAGATAGAATCTTGTATAGGGGATTTTCATAATGTCATAGTGTATGTTTTATCTCATTTCATGTCATTTAAGATTAAATTCTAGCTTTGGTCATAGCCTAGCCTAGTCCTTGTGTCATTTGGTGTCTTAGGGGTCATTTTAAGGTCATTCTATGCAAGTGGTAGGTTTTCATGGTGCTAAGTAATTACAAGAACAAGTTTGAAAAAGCCTTAGTTTAAAATCAAGAAATATTTCAAATTTTGGGTAAGTGTTAGAGCATTTAGAGTTCTCTCAGAGAAATTGGTCCACACATTGTCTGAAACAAAAGTACAAGACATAATTTATTCAAATAATTTTTTTTGCTTTATTCAGCTAAGAACTAATATTTCCTTTAGGAGATTTATTTTGGGTTTTTTGACTAGGTATCAACAATTTTTTTAGACATTTTGTCTGAAAAAAACTCTCAAAGGGTCATTTTTCAAAGAAAGTCCTAGACAAAAATCCTAAAGGGTATCTTTCGAGGAAATTGGCCTAATACAAAATCTTGAAGAGTCATTTCTTCAGCAAAGTATCCTGATAAAAAAAGTTTTGAAGGGTAATTTTTTGGTAAAGTGTCCTATATAAAATTCCTAAAGGGTCAAAAATGTCATTTGAAATTAAAAAAATATTGAAGATAAAATTTCCATCAAAAGGTACAAGGGAACAAATTATTTTAGGAAAATTGTCTAGGACAATTTTCCTGAAAGAATTCTTTTGGATAATTTGTTTCAAGGCAAAATACTAAGTAAAAATTATTTTAGGGAAAGTGGCTAGGTAAAAAAATTGAAGGAATGAATTCTTTTAGATATTTTGTTTGAATCAAGTGGTTCATAGCAAAAATCTGAAACACAAAATCTAAAAGAATTATTTGTTGTAGGGAAAATGCATTGACCAATTTATTTTGGCAAAGTTAATCTAGCAGGGTGGTAAAAAGTAATCAAACACCAAAATAAATCTTATTAGTCATCCATTTGGGTTCAAATATTGATGTTCACATAAACATCTTTAACTTTCCCATAGATGTCAATTGATGGGTGTGCAAACATCAAAATTGGACCTCATGAAATAACCGTTTGAGTTCAAAAGGTGGGTTTAGACAAATCCAATGGTCCATGCTGCATCATTCATCCTAATCAAATGGTGCAAGATGATTCAAAGGGTTAAGGAGATCAAGAGGCCACCACATAGTGTAAGCACATAAAATAGTAGGCTAACAATGGGATCCTAATATCAATGCATGATTGACAAGTGGTATGAGCATGTTATAGCTAACAAAAGATCGATGGAGTATATTAAATCATGCAAATAAAGATAAATGATGAGTGAGCGTAAAATAGGTTAATGAACCCTAAGTTTAAATACATAGGTGATAAGTGGCACAAGCACATGGGTCTTTGTAGAAGATCTACAGATTATATTCATTCACATCAGGTAGATCAAGAGAGCAAGATAAGTCAAAATAAAAATGATCTGCGCCAAATTTTGACATCTAATCAAATAAAGGTGAGTCAAGGTGACTTAAATGAAGGTAAAAAATTAATTTTTAATGGGGTAAGGTAAATAAAAGGCATGGAGCTAAGTTTAAACATGGTATAGTTTAGACTAAAGACAATGTTTCAAAGAATGCCACTGAGGTGGACATGCAGACTTCAATGGTTTCATCTTTGACACCAATTGTATGAAAAATACTCTTCCCTCTACTCTTTCATGCTAAGATGAACTAATAAGGAGAGGTTTGGCACTAAGACAAAGCTTTAATAGATTGATCAGTTTGATCTAACTAAATTGATGTTAGAACCTAGATCGAAACAACTTAATCCCACCATTATACCCATTAAGGAATGTAAATGAGGGAATATGTAACTATGAAACCATGCAAGGTGACCTAGATCAATCAAATGTTCTGAATGAGCATAATTTGTAGAATCAATTGTAAATGTAGTTTAAACATTTAAATTGATTGATTCCCCTTTTCAGTGTCAAAGATCCTTTTCTCTTTCTTCCTTTCTTCTATAAGTATAGATTTTAAGATATTTTAAAATAGTTCCACTCAATGTATGGCATATCCCTATTGGAATGATGTCATATTCTGACTTTGAACATTAATGCAAAATTGATTCTGATTTATTGAACAATTGTTTAAGTGTGCAAGTGATGTATGGTGATGTAAAGTGATTATTATCTATCCTTTCCTCCCTTATTATTTCATGTTTATTCAATAATTCCTATTCTAATAGGTCATATTAAGTGTTTTCAAGTGTATGAGAATATATTTTAAGTGTAAAATAATCCTTAATGCCTACAACTATCCTATGGTTCCCTTACCTTGGATAGCTCTCATGCATCTCACTTCCATATTGAAATACGCATGTTAGAATCCACATGACTTAGAAGTTAGTTTGTGTCCCTTGTTTCTTAGTGTAGGAAAACATGATGGTCATATGGAACACATCTTGGTACATCGCCTCCATTAGATTAGGTTCAATTTATGCATTCTCTAATTCTTTTCCCCATAAGTAAGTAGTAGTTATACATTCAAGGATCTAGCCCTTAAATCTAGAGTCTCATTTCAAATATAGGTACACTCACATACCTAGAAATGTTACCATGTTACCCAAATCTAGAAGAGGCTTGAACACCCTTTTCTAGGGTATAATATTTGGCAAAAATAATTGACATTGAGAAATTTATACATAAGAGAGTGATATAATCTAATGACATCCATGATACATGTCCACTACTCATTAGATATAATGCTTCAATACATTCTTCCATAATTTATTTCAATAATAATTTGGATTCTTGATCCAACATAGTTTGTTTATATTTTTGAAGGCTAAACATGAGTCTCTCCAAGTATTCTTCCAATGGTTCATTTTTATTTTGTGACATCTAGAAGATGTCATAACTTGTATAATCCCTTCCTTCTTAATAATATTGATACTTTAAGAAGAATATTTCATTGATCTCCTACCAAGTGGATCAATGAAATCACACTCAAAGAGAAACATATTTGGATCCCATAAACCATCTGAGGGTCATATCCTTGAGAGTGGTTGGAAATAGTTTTAACTTTTGAGCATCTTGATTGTAATTATAACTTATGACATATGACATCAAACTCAAAGACAAACATATTTGGATCTTCATCAGCCATGCTTCTAAAGCTTGGAAAAGTAGAGAGGAATATTTTTTATGGGTGCATTACCCATAGGGGTATCGATAGGAAACTCAAATTTTGTGGCCTCAAAGTTTTCTCCCAAATAATTTGCCATGATTTTTCAAACTAATTATATTATAGAGAGTTTTTCCACCCACTTTTCAAATACTTTGTCAACATGTGCCCACAATGCATAATGAAAAGTGGTTGTAAGCTTCTTAAATAGAAAGGAAAGTCTTTTAACTAAGGGAGATGGAGTGAGACTTATCATAAATTATTTTGAAAGTTTAATAAAAACATCTTGTTTGGTTGAGTTAGTGGGTGTAGCAAGTTCTATAGTTTTCTTTGGTTCTAGATTGTCTTTGAATTCTCATTTAAAGAGGAGTTTCGGTGAGCATGGAGGGAACTAAATACTAGATTCCTGAGTGTAGGGTGATAGAATATGAATTATTTAGAATGGTATAAAGATGTCCTTATCAAGGGTATGAAGATCATCCTATCCTTTGTTCTCAGGCTATTTTACTAGTTTATCTACTAGTGTTTCTTTTTCTTATAATAATTTGTGTGGATCAATTATAATTGTATTTTTAGTCATTGTAGGTGTTATTTTATGTTGATATAAAAAATATATCTATTTATATAGGTGATATGTCTATTGATACATGTAATTTATCTATTTTTGTATAGGCAATGTCCCTAATTATTTTATAGAGAATCTTAACCTTTTAGGAAAAAATATTCCCAAATAACTTATTTCATGCTACATACAAACACTTCCATCTTATTTTTGTGTTTTTTTGCCCTGCCCTAAAAATGGTTAGCTTGAAAGGTTTTTTAAAAAAAAAAAAATCTATCCTTATTTTAAAAAAAAAAAATTTCAACTTAGAAAGCAATAAATTCACTCTTGAAATTAAGAAATATTATGCTATAAAACAAGATATTCTATGTTATAAATCAAGAATATATACTCTAGAAAGTAGGAAATTTTACTTCTATGAAAGTAAGAAATTTTATTCTAGAAAAGCAAGAAATTTTACCCAACCTTTGGAGATTTTAATGCTTGACACTTTGTCTAAAAATGACTAAAAAATACCACTCCAAAATTAAAATGATGTAATCTAATCACTATATGTATAATTAGACAAATGTGCTCTAGAGGGGTAACCATTTAGTTTATTAATAATTCTCATTCATTAAATTGTTGACCTGGGGTATGTATAATTTGATAAGATGTCAAAAGTGTATATGCATAGTAAAATATTCAAAAATATTAAGGTAATAATGGTTTCAGATAGGAAACATAGTTCACAAAAATGTAAATGAAAAAAGGTAAACACACTTGCATGAAAGGGAAATCACATAAAATAAATTAATAAATAAATGAGATCAATATTATTTTAGAGGATTCCCACTCTTTGAACCAAACATAATTTATCAATCACACATAGGAAAAATTTATTTCAAATGAAATCACTTATGGAAATTAAGATACACCTATAAAGTTAGAATGTAAACACACAACTGAATTTAAAGATCTAGTTAATCGAATGGATTGTCACAATAACTCCTCTCAAGTGGGATCTCATTGGTTTTTTTTTTTATTAAGATCCCTTAATTCATTAAAAATAATTTAAATAAAATCACCTAATTTTCATTGATTAAAATTTGTAATAATAAAATGATTACCAAAACATAATACAAAGGATTGTAATAGTTGTCACTCTTACTATCTTTCTATGCTATATTATGTTATGTTAGTAATCACCTTCAACTCTTCTCTTTATATAGGGGAGGTAGGTGATTATTATATAAATAAATACATAATGGGGTATAACCCTAATATTTCATATAGTGACATAAATCAAATTAGGAAAATATGGATCTTATGATGTTTAAAACCATATGTCGTATGTTCAAATAATGAAATAATGACCCCATGGAGTTCCCATATAGATATAATAAATTATCATTAAATTACATGACTATTGAATTTCATTGATTGAGTTATAAAATAGTTGGAGATGATATCTAAAAATTCCTTTTTATTTTGGAAAATGTTCACCTATAGTATTTATTATTGGTGCACTTAGCCAATTATTGTAGGTACCCATGACTAGTGGCTATGGGTGGTTCCCAATTGTTACGGGCATTCTACGTATCCAAAGTATATACAACGAGATATATGGGTGCATATTATATAATGGATGCAAGTTACTACACATAACCAAAAGGTATATTTTTTATTCCACTTTAACCATGAAAATATCAAACCATTATAAAACTGTTAAATTACATTACAAAACTTAGAAATAAAATATTAATGTTAATATTTACTTTGTATGTGCACGTGCACATGCACATGCACATGCACACACATATGAGTATATTATTATTCTTCAGGAATGGAAACTATGACACAAAAACAAGTTAGGAAAGGATTATATAGGTAGATGAGGTTATTTTTAGGTCTCAACAACACACAAGGCTAATGGATGTATACATTGGAAAATAAAATTTCACACACAAGGCCAAGGGCAATACATAATATATATAAATGAGTAGCTTATTATGAATGGAAATAATAAAAATTTAAACTAGTTTATACTATTCATATATTTCAATGTCATAGCATAATAAAGTAGCATATCCATGAAATTTATCACTGTAATGAATATAAGAAAGATAAATACGTGTAATAAATAAATGTATCTTAACATGGTAAGTGAAAATTTCATAGAAAGATATATCCTATATTAATGTGACCTATGGAATAGGTTTCCCCTAGCATTGGCATGGTCCTTGGGCATAAGAATGTTTTGCATCTATACATCCATGTATCATTATAAGATGTACATCCTACATCTTACTCATATTTACCATGAAATGTATGGTTGTGTGATAAAGGACATTTAATCTACCAAATATGTGATAAAAAAATTAATGAATAATGTAAACTAATAAACATGTCATGCTCTGAAACTACTTAATTTTTTAAACACACACACACAAACACACACACACACACACACACACACACACACACACACACACACACACACACACACACACACACACACACACACACACACACACACACACACACACACACACACACACACACACACACACACACTACACACACACACACACACACACACACACACACACACACACACACACAATTTTAAAAATATTTGAAATAAATTATTATAAGTAATCATATTATTAAAATGGGTCTATGTCAATTGGCTTGTCCTTGATCTTTACACTTTCCTAAGGTTGTTTGATTGGATTAAATTTTATTCCACCGTATGTGGTTATTCATGTTCCATCTTTACAATTATCCTTGAATATTTTATTTTTTGATTGTTACCATTACCATTATGTCGAATATTAAACTATTTCCTTCATGTAATAAATTAATGTACTATTTTTCAAAATCCACTATAGCCTACATGAAGTACAACCATTCACATCATAATTTAAATATTGATGGTGTCGTAGAGGGAATCACCCATATACATGTTTTGGAAACCTTTGGTCCATAATAAAATAGTAAAGTAGTTTATCCAAGTGATTCTTCATGATTTGGGTTGTGTTCTAATTTATAAATTTCATGTCCCATATATTTTAAGAATGCAATACTAGAACAATTATAGATTTCATCTTCATCAATCTAAATATGTCATTGATAAACACCCTCCATGTATGTTTTAATAATTAATATTTATTATCATAAATGCTTATGAAATTTACATGTTGTATTTATGTGTTGAGTTTTAGTAAAAAATAGTGGTGAGTGTTCTTGAGGTAGTAGGATTACCTTAATGATCCCTTCATTCTTATGTTTTTTAAATTTCCATTGTAATGCTATAGTATTAGTTTTTCCATGCTAAGTGATTCTATGGTAATCATAATATAATTTTCCTTCCTTATGTGATAAATATCTCATATCTCTATTTCTAGTAATTAGTAATGGAATCAAATCATTATCAAGTAACATTTTAAAGATGACACTTGGTTTATTTTGAATATTCATTTATTTTAGTGTTATGTAAGGTTTTGTCTCCTAAAACTCCACTTTATTCACTATATTTTACTCAAAAAATTTGTTATATTGAAAAATGTATAATTGTTCTTGTGTTTGAGTTACACTTTATTTTATAAAGGTTTGTTTTGATGTTTCCTTTAACATATGAGAGTCATGGTGTGAAATAATATTATGGTAATGGGATCTACATCTTTAGAACACTCTTTCCAAATGTTCAAAATGATCATTTCATTTTTAAAAAAAAATCTTTATATTATAAATATAAACCATAATTATCTTATTTTTTTAGATCATGGAAAGCTAAATCCATTTTTCTCTAAAAGATTGCTCCAAAATTGATGAGTATGAAAAGCATCATTCAGTACGTGAAAGTTCCCCATGGTGTTGTGAAATATTTTTGTGCTGATCTTATTTGGAAAGTTCAATCTGATTATACCCAAAAATACCATCAAACATATATAACATATTATAACTTTGTAACTACTTGAAAAATTTGGTTCATGATTGGTAAGGGTGGTTAGATTTTGAGGATGCTTGATTCAAATTTTAAAAGTCAACACAAATCCTTATTTCACTAATTTTATTTTTAATAGGCACAATATTAGAAATACAATTAGAAATATGGATAGGGAAGATGATTCATGCATCACACATCTTATTAATCTTAATAAAAATAATCCTTACAATATTGGGATTGTAATGCCCCTAATTTTGCCTATATGTGTTGGCTTAAAATTTTAGGGGAATACTATGCTCCATTTATTTTAGCCTAAAATATTTTAGATAATTATAAGACCAAGAAAATATATACTTATATGACTTAAATATATTAGTTAAATACATCTCTTTCTTATTTTTAATACCATTTACTAATGTGACATACATGGGTTCTTTAAAAGTACTGATATAAGCTCTTTAAAATTCTTAAGATCTAGAATATTCTTATTGAATTTTTATTATAATATATCTATCATGTTTATCAAAAATTTACTCCAAAGAAATGAATTCCTTTGGAATATTATTCCCATTTAATTAATTACTTTGTCATGTTCTTCTCCATCTTAGAATTTCGGTCCTTTTTCAGCTTTAATTGAAGAAGCATATTTAATATTTCTCTCATTAGTCTGGCACTAAGAGTCTCTATAAGCAGAAGTACAATCTTAAAAATATAAGTTTCTAAACTTTTCATATTTTTTCAATAAAATAATGATTTGTCTATCATTATTTAACACCTACCAATGATCAGTGTTGTCAGGTATGCTAGGTTTATGTACCATTTTAGTAGTGTACTTATCTTTATGAATGATTGAGTGAGGAATTAATAAATATGAAAAAAATGCATCAAACTTTGTGTTTTCCTCTCTAGGAATTTACACTATGGAGAATGCTTGAAACATTTCTATATAATTTCATAATTATGGTAGTATTTCAAATGATCATTTTTTACTTGGTATTTATCTCTTACCTAACCTTAAAACCAACTCAACATCACCCTAAGATTTAAGATTCATTTCTTATTTCCTATGTAACTTGTAAATCTAAAAGTAAATATTCATATTATATACTATTACTTGTACATTTGATTTGAAATTTATAGGAAAAGGGAAATATTTCATTAGTTGGGGAGATAAGGACTACTCCAATACTTGCACCTAATGAAGAACAACTACCATCAAATTCAAGATTCCAAAACTCATAAGGAATGAATTAAATTAGTTCTGGGATATTTAGATTTTCTTTTGACACCATTATTTAATTACTTATCCTTGCATCTTCATAAAAGATATCAACATGAGAATTTTATGATTTTTATACTATGAACCTAGTTTTTAGTTTGGTCTCAAGTCTCATTTTGACTCTATTAACTACAATCATGGAATGGGATAAATCCATCTAAATTTATCCACCTAAATATCTACATAAATTAATTCCCAACAATATACTATAATTTATAGGAAAGCCTATAATGAGAATGGTCATTTAGATTCTCTTCTATGATAAGGATGCGAATGCTACCTGAACATATTTAATTTTTTCCTACTAGAGGTATTTGTTTCATATCAATTAAATAACATTCACCAAAGGTTAGAGTACAAGTGAGGCATAATTCATGTGAAAATTTTTTAGGCATCATATTATCTAAATATATAGTATCAATAATTTAATTACTTAGTTTGCATCCTTTAAGAAAGATATATAAAAATTATTCAAGTTTTTCATAATTTGACATGGAAGTTGCTATGGAATTATGAGAGTATTGGGAGTAGAATAGGGCTAAAAAAACATAGAAGTTAATTAGTGGACATGTGTGTGACTCACATTATTTTTTTCTTTATTATCTCTTTTTATATGTATTTATCTCTTGAAAGCATAACAATAGTCTACAAAATGTGAAGATTCTTTCCTTTGGATGTAGTGAAAGGTTGGAATTGTGATCTGAGAATTTGACTCAAGAGAGGATGGTTAGTATGGTGTTATTTTCAAAATGAAAACAAAATGAAAGAAACACACTAACTAGCATAACATCTCTAGGCTTAGACACTAAGGAGAGATTAGTTAACAAACATGAATAAAACACACAACTAAACTGCAAAAAAAACCTTATTATACCTTCTTTGGATGCTCCAAAATTCTTGTTGTAGTGACTTGCTCAACTTGCATTCATGAAGTCTTCATCAAAGGAGGCTTGGCTATCTCCTCTTCTCCTTGGAACCTTTGGCTTGTGGCTTGTCTTGGAGTCAATTTGGCATGGTAACACTAATTACAATGTCTTTTGAAATCATTTGTGCATTATAACTATGCATTATCAAGACTTAGAAATGATGTTCATGGCCTATATATTTAGAGATTTTTGAGAATGTCTTGAATTAACTTGAATCATCCATCCTAAGATTAAGATGTGTGGTTGAGGATTAATTTAATTTTTAGAATTAAGTTTATAATTATCCTCATCATGACATTGGACAGAAGGGGAAATTAAGAGGCATGGAGGGCATGAATCTTGAATATTTGTGGCATTTATGGCCTAGGGATGTCTTCCCAGGAAATGAGGTGAACTGATGATGTATTTATTCAACATTCATTTCTAAAACAAAGTATTCAAAATTTTTCCATGGAATTACTAATTATGCCTTTATTTGAGTTAACTAGCTCTTAAGCATGTTTAAGCACTTTGTGTACAAATTACTTAAATTGATTAGATTGCCTTGTTATTGGTCTAAAATTTTACTAGATTGGAATTGGAAGGCAATGTTAGATGCATTGTATCTGTATTCCCATTTAGGATGTTACTAAAAATTAATAACAAAGGCATGCATCTTATGTAAGAGATTTGATAGGAAAAAGCAATCCAGAGCACCCAGGTGCAAAATTAGCATTTTGACTTAGAATGATCTGATCAAAGCTAACTAGCCCGCAAATTGCATTACCCCATTTAATGATACTCTATCCAAAATTATTAGTTGAATATGTTAGTTTCACATCATTTAGCATGTTTTAGTGTTTTTAGGCTAAATTGTGTATTCTAAGTGGAAATTAGTCAAAGGCGTAGTTGGAAGTCATTGGTGGGAAAATTTAGGTGTCTACAGTTTGCCCCTATGTGGGAAGGTGTTGCAAGCTATAAGAACATTAACGTCTTCTCAAAAAATGAAAAGGTTCTATATGCCTACAACTACAATGATGTTAAACTAACTATATGATGCCCCCTCAAGTGAACAATTGGCACAAGTAGGTCAAAAAATGGTCCCTCAAAAAGAAAGAAGCAAAATGAGGGGACCAAAGAAAGGGAAGATGATGGGGTGAGAACAAATTGATATTGAAAAATTAGTCAAAGTCAATGAGAATGCAAATGGGATAGTGTACAATGGTTTTCTCAAAGGTGATTATAAACATTATACCCTAATAGTGGCAACATGGTATGATAACATAATGATTTTCCCAAAGGTAGTTATAATCATTGAGTGGATGGAGCTACCCCATTTAGGATAGACAAACAAGAGAATAACATGCCTTTGTAAAGGAAGAAAAAGTAAAGTGGAAACACAATGATTTATCCAAAGGTGATTATAATCATTGATAAATGTGGGTGGGATGGTGTGCAATGATTTTCCTATAGGAGGTTAAAATCATTGGACCCTGATTATGGAAAACATGTTAAAATTAGTCAAGGATGATGATAACTTAACATAAAGGATAATGATGAATTAGAACAATCTACTAGTAGGGAGATGCTCATCTGAACTAATATAGGTTGAAAATTTTTCATGGTTAATTACTCTTTTTGGGATATGATTGGGATTAACAGGATGTTAGTGTTGAAGAGATGCCACCATTGCTAAATAGACTTCTTGAAGCTAAGGTTTATTATAGAACATGTCGATAGGCATCATGATATAACATCATGAGGACTTGGCCAAAATATGCATAAGAACTGACTCTCGTAATCTAATACTCAATAGAAAATAATGCATCAATGATAGAAACCATTATGACAATGTAAACATATGAATATGGATGGAGTCAAATATAAGTGTGGGAAAGGAATCACCTAATGAACACACATAAACCAAATCAAGGCAATAATGATGAAAGAAAACAAACAAGTAGATAAATAAACAAAATAAGTAGAAATAAACAAAAAATGCAATGTAATAGAAACCATACAAACATTTCCCCTAGAAAATAGGTGATAACTAAAAAAACAAACAAAATGGGGGAATAAAAGAAAAGGAAGGGGGTGGCTGGGCTGTCTCCATATGCACTAAGCAAGTGGACATTGCCTACATAGTTCCATGGATGTAATATCCAATAAAACTTTAGGTCAAATGTAGTTCTCCTAGGGAATGGAAAGAATGTGATAACCAATGAAAAAAATAGAATGGATGTAATAGAATAATAGGAATGGTCTTGTAAAATGGTAAGTTTATGAGATAAAAGGCCAAAAAGGATGGGGAAACTAAGTGACAAGTGATTTGCTTGTGACTTAGTAAGGGTTCCCATAATCCTTAAGGCAAAGAAGTGGTCAATGTTTTTTCTTTTCTAATGATTTTTCAAATGTTTTTGGAATTATTTTGGAGTATCTAAAATCAATCAATAATGACAAGACACTAAATGGTTCAAGCTCACAAAATGGTGAGAGTGTTCAAACTTAGTTTACTCTCAAAATGGTGAGAGTGTAGCTTAGGTTTATCACAAAATGGTGAGAGTACAGGGAAAAGGGTGATCGAGATGACCTTAATAAGTATTGAGTGATACCTACATAATCCTAGATTAGGACCTCAAATGACTATAATTTCACCCTTACAGTAGAGGAATTCGACTAGTGTAGCAGTTAATTCAAATAAAATAAGCACAATTAGTAAAAAGGCATATCATGACATAAGAAGTGGCAAGTTGGTATGCCAAGGCTTAATATACAAATGCTTCCCCTATTTTTCCCATATATGGTTATAACTAGGACACAACATCATGGATTAAAAGTATTAAGTTGCCCAAAGGTAGTTATAATTAGTAACCAGACTAGTGCTAAGAAATGAATAAGAAATGAAGGATATAACTACCAAAAATTCTACCACACTACTCCAAAATATGAACTCTATTTAAAGTAAATGAAATAACTAATAAAATTTATCAGATACCTTGATGCTAAAAATGAGTAACAAATGGAAAAAACCAAGGTCAAATTAGCTAGGCTTTAGAACACACTAGGCTGATAGGTTGGAAGTGAAAAGTGGATACAACTAAGAGGATGGATAAGGATGATATTTGTACAAAGAAGAATAGTGATAAAATGGCATAACTAAAATGGTTATTATATAAAATAAACCTTATCACTCAAGCATAGTACCTTAGCATTCATCTCCATCTAGTGTGGTAAGCCTATATGCTTCTGATCCATAATTTACAATAATGATGAAAGGCCCTATCTAGTTTGGTTTGAATTTTCCTTTATGCTTCTTCTCAGCCATGGTAATATTTTGGTTTTATTTAAGAACAAGATCGCCAATTTCAAATGTTATATACTTAACATGCTGATTATAGTGGTCTTTGAGTCAGTTTTGATATGCTTGAAGATTGTTGAGCATGGTTGTGCATTTCTCATCAAGTAGGTCTAGCTCTTACAAGTGAGCTACTCGATAGTCATGATCATCTAGGACATGATTGAAAGAGATGCATAGTGAAGACAATCAACCTTAATGGTAAGGATGGCTTCAATACCATAAAGAAGTGAGTATAGAATGGATCTTATGGGGGTATGATGATTGGTATGGTATGCCCAAAGGGTAGGAAATATATGTAGGTATTAATCATGATTAGTATCATTAACAATAATTTTGAGAATATTGACAATGGTTTTGTTGGATGCCTCAACTTGGCCATTACCTTGAGGGTAATATGCTATAGAAAAATGTTGTGTGATATTATATTTAGTATATAGATGATCTACATCCTTGTTCTTAAATGATCCTCTATTATCAGATATAATGTCAGAGAGGATATCATAGTGGAAAATTATATAGTTTAAGATGAATTTGGAAATTTGATTTCTAGTCACATAAGTGAGGGTATAGCTTCAACCCACTTAGTAAACTACTCAATGGTGGTAAGGATATGTTTATGGCCATCAGATGAAGTTGGGTTGATCTTCCCAATGATGTCAAGTCCCCATATAGAAAATGGTCATGGTGTCAATATCAATTTTAAAGTTTTGGTTGGGGCATGAATTAGATTAGCATGTCATTGACATTTTTCACACATCTTTACATATATAGAGGTATTTGTGTCCATCATGGGCCAATAATAACTAGTATGCAAGATATTTTTGGATAAGACTACCCCACTAGAATGAGTACTTTGCTTGAAACTAGTGTAGACTCTACCGAAGTTAAACAATGAAGTAGAGTTCCATCAAAACTTTGATGATAAAGGGTGGATCCAAGTAGAGTATAATGAGTAGAATGATGAAAGAAGGCTTTGGTTTTTTTTTTAGATAGGTTAGCTGGTAGAACTTGGTCATGAAGGTAGTTGTAAAGGTCTGAGTACTAGATAGAATTATGACCAATAATATCACAAATCATTGCAACAGTTGAAGGTTCATGAGCTGGTGCTGATAAACTTTGGATGAGGAATTAATACTCTCTAGATTTATATATTTATCAAATTAGAGAGCCAATAGTAGCCATGGAATCTATAGTTTTATTACTATCCCTTAGTATGTGATCAAAGTGAATGTTGGAAATTTGTTGCTTAAGAGTGTCAACCATGGATTTAGATGGAACTAGCTTGTCTTCTTTGGTCTAAATTTTTTTTGTGGCTTGATTGATGACTAACTAAGAATCACCATAAACTTGAATATGAGATATGTTCCAATTCACTACTTGTTGAATTCCTAAAATAAGTGCTTCACACTCGGCCATGTTGTTTGTACAATAAAATTTGAATCTAAATGATTTAGGGATTAAACCCCCTTATGGTGTAATAAATAATAGGCCTGCCCTTGATCCATGTGTAGTAAACGAACCATCAAAACACATCTTCTAGGGCTACTCCTCAAGGGATGTGTTAATGATGGTCATTATGGATTCATCAATAAATTGAAATGTGAGTGCTTATGTATCTGTGAGAGGTGCTTCCACAATTTGATCTATAAGAACTTATCCCTTGATTGCCTTGTGATTGACATACTCTATGTCAAAATCATTAAGAAGCATGATCTATTTAGCCATTATACCTTGAAAATTTATTTTAGATAGTAGACACTTGAGCATATCTACTTTTGAAATGACCATGGTCTTATTATTCAACATGTAATGGCACAAGTTCTAAGCTACAAAGACCATGGCCAGACAAGCTTTTTCAATAGGTGCATAGTTATGTTCATATGTGACCAAGGTACAACTTAAGTAGTATACAACATGCTCTTTTTCATTATCATCATGTTGTGCCAAGAGTGCCCCTAGGGCATGGTCAGTAGCTAATAGGTATAATAAGAATGGATTTCCTAGCATAGGAGGTAATAAAATAGGTAGATTAATAAGATAGTCTTTGAGTTGTTGAAAAGCTTTTTGGCAGCGATCATCCCAGTGAAATACAAATCCCTTCTTTATAAGGTGTGTAAATGAATGACACTTGTCTACTAACTAAGAGATGAATTGTTAGAATGAATGGATCATACCCTATAGACTATGAAGTTGCTTTAAATTGGTTGGTAGCAACATCTCAGTTATAGCATAGACTTTAGCCAGATCAACTTCAATACTTCTATGAGACATTATGAAGCCAAATAATTTACTTAAAGTTATACTAAACACATATTTTTTTAGATTGAGTTTGACATTGGTACTCCCATTATCTTTCAAATATCTTATGTAGCACTATTGGATGGTCAACCTGGGTTTTAGATTTTCCTAATATGTTATCGACATAGTTTTCAACAATATTATGCATCATATCATGGAATATGACAGTCATGGCCCTTTGATATATAGATATATCATTTTTAAGGCCAAATGGCATTACCTGATAACAAAATGATCACTATGGAGTGGTGAATATTATTTTATTTTGGTCTTCTGGTGCTATTCTGATCTAGTTGTATCTTGATTATCCATTCGTGAGTGAAATCATTTCATAACCTACCATGGATTTAATGATCATATTGATATTAGGTAATGGAAAATCATATTTAGGACAAAAAAAATTTATGTCTAAAAAATCAATACAAATTATGATCCCTTTAGGCTTTTTAATAATAAGTACCACATTAGAGATCCATTCTAAGTAGTCAATGGATCAGATACATCTTACTTCTAAGATTTTTTCCAACTCTTTCTTTACCGATATAGCAATGTAAAGATACATCTTACATAGCTTTTGTTTTACCAATTTGGCATTAGGATTAACCACAAGGTGGTGTAGAACCAAGGTGGGGTCTAAACCTGGTATGTTAGAATAGGCGCATGCAAAGATATCAACAAATTCTCTCAATAGAGTTGTAAAGACTTCATGCTCCTCCTTAGTGAGGGATGCACCTAATTTTATCCATTTTGGGTTTGATGAAGTCCTAATATTTACCTCTATAATATCTTCAACTAGAAGGGTCAAACTATCTTCTAGGATAGTAGGCAGTGACTTGAATTGTTGGATTATGTTAGGGTCTTCTATTAAGACTTTCTCTTCAACTTCTCCTAGGCATGATAAATTTGAGTCCCCTAATGGGAGATATGGCCATGCAACAAAAATAGTTATAAATTCTTGAAGAATTTGATTAAATACTTGTTATTTCTCAAAGAGAAACTTAGATCCATAAGCAAGTTCATCATTGGTGGTCTCTTGGTATAAATTTGAAGAAGAATGGACACCCCCATATAATGGTTCTTAAAATAGGTTTTCACCACTAGACTGGCCTTTATCTTTACTTTTTCCCTAGTCAAAAAGTGCCTTAAAGAGGTTTTCACTTTGGGACCTCAATGTTTTAGTTATTTATTTTTGGCTAAGGGTGTTCACTCGCTCTCCAAAATAGGCTATAGGATCCAATGTAATTGAGAATATTGACTTTTGATCTCCCAATGGAATGTTGTCTAAGGCCTAAGAAGTCATAGAATGCCTCAACATTTTAAAATTCATCAATCAGTAGATTAGACTCTTGTTAGTCCCAATATATCAATTGGGGATAATATAATGGCAATGGGTTGTGATGAATAGATAGGGTAAGGGTACAAATGACATTTTTACCAAACATGTTGTTTTTAGCTAGGTAATCAAAGGTGAGGCTATGTTCAAACTCTACTTCGCTATCGGCATCATCATAACTAGTCACTAGTGATAGAGTTTGAATAAGATATGTGGGGTCACCCCTAGATGGTTTAAATCCAATTCCATAAGGTCTTTCATAATTAGTCATGGAAATTAGCTCGATGGTTCCTTACTAATTTAGTTTGAGGCCTCTTCCTTAATAATTTTGATGCTCCATGATCTTATTAAGAATAGGATACTTTTCACTTTTATAACAATTTGCTTGGTTGTCATTATATAGCCATTATTCTTCCCCTTCAAGAGGCTTAGATTATAGGCCAGATGCTAGTATAAATGTGATAGGTCCCTTATCTTTGTTCTTTTGTTACCAATGCATATCTAGGGTGATATTAGGTTACCCAAAGGTTTTAGATTCTGAGTAAGATTGGCAATATGAAATGTATCATGGGTCACATACTCTCCTAGTCCATTATATATAATGGTGAAATGATTAAAAGCTTAGAGAGGTGGCATGTGGGAAAGATAATCCAAGGTATTAAGATCATGTAATTATTTGATAAAGGATCAATAAGTATAGCCTTTCCTTTATCCTACTTGGAACCTAGATTCATGTTGTATTGATAATTATAGATTTGAAATTCAGCCTCAAGATGTTTATAGTGTTTATATGGGTGTAAATCTCTTAGAATATTCACTTCTATCCCTGAGTGGGAAAATTTGATACATTGGTACAACATTGATAAGACTACATGAATCTCATGTAACCAAGTCCTGCTTAGAATCATATTATATGATAAATCAAGATCAAGCACATGGCAAAGTGTATCATGGGTCAAAGGCCCAATGATAATTGGAAAACTAATGGTGCCTTATGATTCTCTTTCTTGAAAATCATAAGCTTTGATGGTTATCATTTTTGGTTGAAGATCTGCCATTATGTATCCAAGAAGCTTAATGAGCTTTAGAAATAATATGTTGAGGCCTAATCCATTGTCTATAAGGACATGTTTCAATTTATGTTATATTATATAAATTTATATTTATAATAGATTATTATGGAGCAGTCTAAGGGAAGACATATGGCTTTGGTTGAATGTGACTTGTTGGGTTGGATCTAGGTGTCCAACCAAAGCTTAAAATTTATCAAGGGATATGTCACTAGCAATAGTGGATTGGGTAAAAAACTCATTCAAGATATTCTTATGGATTATTGACATTCACAAAAAAATTAAAATATATATTTGTGCTGGTGTCTTCTGCAATTGTTCCACAATATCAAACTTCTTATCTTGGTCAAGAGTGAGTGGTTTATTTTGAGGTTGAATGGTTAGTTAGATGACAGGCAAAGTGGTAGATGATTTTGGGCTTGGGATAGTAATATTTAACCTCCAAGTTTTGATTGCATAATTGGTATTAAATACTAGACCATTATTTCTAACAAATGTTGGGAATGGTGTGGGACCAAACATGACAAGTCTCAGTTGCCAATGCACTCGTATGTGGTCATGTGGCAAGGATGAGTTGTCGATATAAGGTCCAAAAGGGGAAGTCCTAGTTTATTGGTTTGCTTGTATGCACTCCCATGTCAAATAAGGATTATCCATTTAATTTGGTTGAATGTTGTTGTTTAACAATGGTCTAGGCTAATTAATGCTTGGTCTAGGATTAATGGAGATGGTATTAACCCTACCCCCTAAAATATGACCTATAACTCTATTGTAGTCATGTATAAATGCATGGTAGGTTTTTTGGGTGTTACCATTCTAACCTTGGTTTTGTCTATTATTCTATCATTGTGGGTTTTGCTACTAATTTTATTGATTATGTTGGTTTGGCCTTTGATTTTGATACTATTGATTTTGTTGCTACACTAGCTATTAATGTTGTTGTTGTTGATCATTTTGCTATTGCTAATTATTGTGTTGAGGAAAAGGGTTTTGATAGATCCCAAGAGTTTTATTGGAAGTGGAATAACCATTATCTAATTTTCTCTCTCCATTCTCCAACATATTCTCAATTAAATGCTTGATTTAGACACATCTTCATAGATTATACCCATTGACCTGATGATAGTCACATAATTCATTTTCATAGTACCAATCAGGATAAGGAATGCCTTGCAGATAATGCTTTGGTATAGGCCAACTAATTAGATTAGTGGTATTAATCTTATGAAATATAAGCTGAATAGGTTCTCCTAGGTCACTAAAGACACAACATGTATGCATAGTTCTCCTAGGAGGAGGGGTTTGCAATGGTAAAGGCTACTATATTTATTGTGCAAGTCTTGATTTGTATGCTTGTGACATTAGTTGGAGAGGTTTTTGGGTAGGAGTAAGATGAAAAGGTGGTACAAATGATGCTTGCACCATTTTGAGATGATGAGATTTGGTTACTCCATTTACCACAACATTCTTATTGTGGTTGAATTGTTTTGGTCTTTCTTGTTTATTGGTTTGTGTTGCTTGTGATGCTTGTGCTTAAATGGGATGTTGATGTTGGCCATTTCCTTGATTGGTACCTTGATTTTGATTAGTTTAATTAAGCTTGATGACTCTTTTATTTATGAGTACTCACTCGATCAACAAACCTTTATCAATGATCTCTTTGGAAGTATGTGCATATTGTAGTTCTAGATGATAAACTATCTCACTATGAAAATTTTTGGTAAACATAGTGGCTAATTGTTTATCTAGTAAACTATGGGTGAAATGTCTTTTAAGGGCTATCCATCACTGTAGATAACTTTCAAAACTCTCACCAACTTTTTATTTTGCTTGTGTTAAGTCCACTAATGAAATCTCATGCTCAAGATTATAAGAAAAGTGCTACACAAACTTATTAGAAAGATCATCAAAATTTGTTACTAAATTTTTGGGCAACTTTAAATAGCCACTCCAAGGCTTGTCCAACTAAGCTCCTTGGAAACAACAATAAAATATATATGTCACTATATGTGACTAGTTGGCATACAATAAAGAATTCAGTTAAATGAGCCTTAGGGTCACCTTTCCCTTTGTATTTGTCAAATTTTAGTGGTTTGTATCCTAGAGGAAATAGTATCTAAAAATAATCCATGTTGAATGGATAAGAATACATGTCATCCAATTTGAAATTTTTAGTCTATTTCCCAGCTTGAATGGCAACAATTGAATCTTTCTTCTATTACAATTATTAGGATAGGAAACTAGAAAGAACATTGGTTTGAGGGAGAATATTAGTTTGGGTAGATGGTTGGAAGGTAACAAATGGGAAACTTTGACCAGGGTATAATGGAAATACCTGTTGAGGTATATTGGGGTATATTGGTTTGGTTGGGAAATAGACCAAGAATATGCATACATGGATTAGGATGTACTTGAAATTGCACATTTAGTTGTGCAATATTCTGGTTTGAGTTGGTGATAAAGGTTTAATTTGGAGGATTTTGTGGTTAGGATGGAGGGATATAACTATACTGTGCCTACCATGGTTGAAAAGGGACATACTATTGACTAATCAAATCTTATTGTTGAGTGGGAACTTGTGGACCAAGACATGTCTCTAAATTTATGGCACATTTTGAACCAATAGTTGTCTAGTAGGTACTTGAGAAACATGGGGATCTCCATTTTGCATGAATCTGTATGGGGAAGTGAAAATAGATTATAGATTTAACATCTATTGCTGACCAATATTTGCATGTTATTGACTAGTCATTGCTTGGTTTTGGATTGGCATATTAGTTTGTGACTAAATAGGTATGTTTGTCATTACCTACTGAGGTGGAACATTAGTTTCCCCTAATTGAGGTGGTAATGTATTTGTCCTCTATTGTGTTGATACACTAGATTTTTCCTACTTTTATGCAATACTACTCGTTACTTGATGAGGAGGAGTAGGATTCGTCACATTTTATCATTGAGGCATGACATTGGCCATTAATTGATTACCTAATCCCATAGGTTGTATAATTGAGGAAGCAAATGATTAAGGTTGGGATATAGAACTCTTATTCCCTGGTATGATGATCTACTCATGGGACTAACTACAGGCACATGTTGTTGGCTAGTTGTTGATGCATTAGCAATAATTTAATCAGAATTGGATGTTATTTGCACATTATCCACTACATTTGGCTCACTAATCTGTGTAGAGGTTGAAGACACTTCTTTAATAATAATCATATGCATCAAGTTATCTATTGAAGTGGTTTGTATGAATGGGTCAGAACTTGAATTCTCTTGTCTAGTTAACTCTATCAACACTCTTATTGAAGTAACTAGGTCAATAAGAGGCTTACTCACCATGTTCATCTAATTGAAATTATGTGTTAGATTCAAGTAGGTTTGATATGTTGTTTTCATTTGGTTAAAATGATCTTCTATGATGTTTTTGCCTGGATTGGATATATTAGGGTCTTGATACATTGTTTGGACTAGAGCCATAGGATTTCTAGAAGAAGCCTATTGATCATAAATGATATTATGGGGCACTCTTACTAGACTTAGTAAATTTTCATGGGGGAAGTTTGTTATAAACTTAGCCCCTACTTCTATAAATCTAACCAAAATCTCATCTTTATTCTCTAAAAAATGTCACTCAAACAAAAATGGATCATACTTGGAAGTCATATTAGTAGAATATGACTATTAAAGAATTGGCTCATCTACTATGGGTATTGTAGCTAGGTATTATGTAGTTTGTTCTCAGTCTTGTTTTGAATAAGGTGGTGTGTCAACCAAATAGTTAGCCAATGGATCTTAGCTTTATGCCCCTAATTGAATATTATAAGAGGAATACAGATCCATATCATAAGGAATCTTATCTACATAGGGGTCTTGAACCATTTCTTCATATGCCACCACATTAATAATCCCTAGATCATACATGAGTCCACTATGAGTGTAGGAATACATGTTGGGATCCATAGTCAATGCTTTGTGATAAAAGGTCAAAGATTTCTATAAACTCTAAAAAGGCCAAAATATAAAATAGATGATGTTTCAATTTGGTCTACATTCGTCAAAAGGATCAAAAGGTTTATGCAAATATTTGTGAGGAAAAAAGTTAGTGTGAAGTATGTAATGTTTCACTATTCACACAAAGATAAGCAAGTAAATAGACCAAAAATTGAAATGCCAAAATCTAATGTCAAAGTGTTTCAAATTAGTCTAATCAAGAAATTTAAAATTTGCTAGGTCTTTTGGCCAAACACAAAGTCAAAAGCTAGGCTCAAACAAGGCATGTGCTAGGACTCTTGGCCAAATGGAATCAAAATCTAGACTTTGAAATAAATGAAAGTTTTAATCTAATAGATTTAGAACACTTATAAGAAACACTAAGCATTTGATTCTTGGATATAAACTTGATCAACTAGGTATAAGGTATGAAACAAAAGACACTTTAGAGATAGTTTATTTTCTCATAAATAATGGTATAAAACTTGGTTTTTTTGAAAAATAAGCTAGACAAAAGTGAATAACATAACTGTGCTAGATAAAATATCACAAAAGTACACTTGGATTGGTTTGAAAATGTAGTAACAAATTTAAACTCTATCCAAGAGGGTCTATGAAACAATATTTGAAATGTTTTGGGCAGCGTAATGATGCTACACTACCCAAAATGTGTGACAAAAATTTTTGTTTCAAAAACCATCTAAGGCAAAGATAATTTCCCATAATTCTAACAGCATAACACTACTTTTCTTGACTCAAAATGTTGTGGTGCATAGACTCAAAGTGAAAGTGTTTAGCACAAAATGGCTTAAGTATATAAAGTAATGATAATTACTATGAGTCTTAAATGGCCTTCAACCCAAATTGGAAATTACACTTAAGTTATCTCAATTTTAGTGTAAATGGTGAACCCACTTAACACATAAACCCTATGAACTTATAAAGGTGCAATTCTAAATTTAGATTATAAGTGGACTTAAAACATATTTGGTAAAGGTCTAGACTTAATTGGGTAACATAACTGTGGCAAAGTTGATGATATGACTCCCAAGCTTTTGATTAACTTTGAACAAGGAAAATTGATGTTTTCATGTGGGAAGCATAATGTATATTTATTCAAAGGAAAATGAGGACCATGTGTTTTGGTTTAAATTGTTTGTTTACACCAAGTTTTGACTTCAAACAATACTTTAATCTAGGACAAAACTCAATTGATTAATCAATTTTAAACTCTAAATTGACAAGGTTGATTGGTATTATTGGAATCCATCTATATAAATCATTTGAGAGGATTTTAAGTGTTCATCCAAAAGTAAATGTTCATTATATAATAGGGTTTTCACACCCCACCTTCTCTCAAATGACAGTACTATAACATGAACTTGTAGGTGCACCTTGCACCAACAATACTTCTACAACATGTGGGGATTTGTCTAAGATCTAACACGTTTTTGAATGTTCTAGGGGAATCAATTACACAATGAATATTATGACAAATAATACAAAATAAAATCATGGATTTTAGGTCTGTATCACTTGGCTTGTTGCAAAAATATCTAGTCCTTTTTGCAACCACTACATCCTACTATTCACATAGTGTAGTGCAATGTCTAAAGTGCCACTATGCATTGTGTGTAAATCTAATTAGGAACCAAATGAAGTCAATGCTGGGAGGTGAAACCCCAGGTCAAAGATTCCCTAAATAACTTGTGGGAGGTGATGAAGTCCCCCTCACAAGCCAAGTTTGCATAAAAACAAAGAAAGCATAAAAATAGAAAGACTTTAAGGTCATTTTCAAGGTCACCCAAACTTTGATGATTTTTTCGGGAGTGATTTAGATTAATTTATTTCTAATCCTTGGATTAGGCTACTTGCAATAGTAATGGTGCTTTTGATTCCAAGGGTTCCCTAAAGGGGATAAATGGAAGAGCACACATGCAACATCCCTCTTTTTTCCAAACAAAAATTTAATTTAAACAACTAAGTGAATATAAAAATATTGAAAAGGTGAGTTCATTTTTAATTCCAAATGGAAAATAAGGTGGTGTTCATTTGGCCCCTTGGTCTTAGTTAAAAAATTTGAAAACATTCACTATAAACATCTAAATTTTTCATTAAACACCAAAACAAAATTCCTAATGATTTTTAATCATGAAAAAGGTGATCTAAACATGTTTTTAGAAAATTTCAAGCTTGGTATTTTAACAAAAATGTTATCATGTCCTTTAGCCTTGAATCTCTTTTAGGTTTGAAACAATTAACTTTAAAAAAAGAGCTCTTGGGTCTGTGTTTTAAGAAAAACATAGTAACTAACATTGGTTATATAACTAATGATGGTTACATTGGATAACTGATGATGGTTATCTAAGAATTTGACTCAAGAGAGGATGGTTAGTATGGTGTTAGTTTCAAAACGAAAGAAACACACTAACTAGCATAACATCTCTAAGCCTAAACATTAGGGAGAGCTTAGTTAATAAACATGAATAAAACACACAACTAAAATGCAAAAGAAACCTTATTTTACCTTCCTTGGATGCTCCAAAATTCTTGTTGTAGTGGATTTCTCAACTTTTGCTCATGAAGTCTTCATCAAAGGAGGCTTGGCTATCTCCTCTTATCCTTGGCACCTTTGACTTGTGGCTTGTCTTGGCTTGGAATCAATTTGGCATGGTATCACTAATTTTAATGGATTTTGGAATCATTTTTTCATTATAACTTTTCATTATCAAGACTTATAAATTATGTTCATGGCCTCTCTATTTATAGATTTTTGAGAATGTTTAAAATCAACTTGAACCATCTATCCTAAGATTGAGATGTGTGGTTGAGGATTAATTCAATTTTTGGAATTAAGTTTATAGTTATCCTCATCATGACATTGGAAGAATGGGAAATTAAGTGGCATGGAGGGAATCATGGAAGGCATTGATGAGGTATGAAGGGAATGAATCTTGATATTTATGGCATTTATGGCCTAGGGATGTCTTCTCAAGAAATGAGGTCACCTGATGATGTAGATATTCAACATTCATTTCTAAAACAAATTATTCAACAAGTTTACATGGAATTATTAATTATTCCTTGATTTTAGTTGATTATCTCTTAATCATGTTTAAGCACTTTGTGCACAAATTACTCAAATTGATCATAGTGCCTTGTTATTAGTCCAAAATTTGATTAGATTGGAATTAGAAGACAATGTTAGATGCATTGGATCCATATTACCATTTAAGATGTCACTAAAAATAAATAACAAAGGCACACATCTTGTGTAATATATTTGATAGGAAAAAGCAATCCAAAGCACCTAGGGGCAAAATTGGCATTTTGACTCAGAATGATCTAATCAAAGTTAGATAGTCCATAGAATACATTACCCCATTAAATGATACTCTAGCCAAAATCAACACTTGAATATGTTAGTTTCACATCATTTAGTGTTTTTTGGCCAAATTGTGCATTTTAAGTGGAAATTGGTCAAAAGCCCGGTTAGAGGTCATTGGTGGCCATATTTAGGTGTCTACAGGAATATGAAGTGACAAACCTTTGTAAAAGCTCTTTATATATCACTCATTTTTAGTGTGAAATGTTTCTAATGTGAGAGAGATTAATATATAGTACTAAAATGGTTTTCCCTATATGTCTTATGCTTGTTTTGTGTGTAGTGAATGTTTTATTTTCTAAATCTATTAGTAATGCATATTATATCAAATGTTCTGTAATTAACGAGTCTAAATTTTATGAGTCTCTATTTATGTTTGAGTTAATGAATTGATAATTTCAGTCTAAATCTCATTATGTTGTATACTTTTGTCACTTATCACACATTTATTCCTATATTAGCATGTTTTGATGGGTTTTTCAAGAACCTATACTAATAGAGAGTTTGGATTGTTAGGTTTCATAAGGATTTATTTGGACACATGTACAAAGGTATTAGGGTATTTAATTTTGATAAAAATAATAAATATATCTAATTGGTTAGGGTTGGGCCTTAGATATTATGTTTTAGACATCTAGATTTTTGACATGTTTACAAGGTAAATGATGTCAAAATCAAGTCAACAAGTAGAGTCTGTCACTTATAAACTCACTTCATTTTCAAATGTGGCACTAGTATTTGAAACAATAATATGAATATGATATGATGTACATACCTTTAATTTATACTACTTATCTTTTACTTGATTTTTTAAAAAATAACCTCAAAGAAAAATGACCTTTGTAAGAGGTGTATTGATTTTTTTTTAGCCTTCTCTTTCCCAATATACTTCTCAAAGTCTTAATTTTTCTTGGTATATTCTTTTTATTTTTGTGACCTAGTAATAACATCAAAATAGTATCCACTCATATCACTAATGGCATCATCATATTCATTTACATCAATTTCATACTCTAGATACCCATTTTAAGAGTTGCTATTAGGTATTTCTATTTTGAATTATTGAAGACATGAATTTTCTATTTCAAGTTCATTTTCCTCATATCCATGTATACTTATTATGATTAAAGTACTAAATTCATAGGATTATTTTCAATTGGAGGATATTCAATGATTTTTTTTGTGAATCTTGAAAACAAGGATGATTATTTTGTGGCATGAAATCCCTTCTAGGGATATCTTGGTATAGTGGAGCAATTTATTTATGAGGTAGTTGTTTATTTAGAGCAATGATATCATTATCCATTTTATAAATTAGCTAATAAATTGAGTTGTGATTTGAAGTTTTATCCTTTTTTCATATAATATTTCTTTAATTTTATTACCATGATCAAATCATCTTATATTTTAGTGGCCAATATTGAGCTTGTTTTAAATCAGCTACTCAATTTCTTCTCAAAAGGAACTGTACTTCATGTAGTTGGATATTTATAAAGAAATAATTTTCATTTTCAACTATAGGTTTAGTTACATTGGGATTTTTTTCAATAGTTTATTAAAATTTTCAATAATTTTTATGATTGGTTAATTTACTTATTTCTTCATCTACATCAAGTGCATACATAGTGTGTGTGCATCTTCAACTGGTTTAAAACAATGTTAAAATTTCATTTTGATCATTTCCCAATTGTTTATAGGACTAAGGGTGAGTTGTTATAAAAATATTAATCACATGTTAGAACCATGGTAAAAATTATACCTCTCCATCTTGCAAGGTTTCAACAAATAGTCTAGCTACTACATCTTCATATTGGAAAACCTAGATTATCGCACATAGTAATAAAAGAAGAGAGATGTTCATTCAAATATTGTTTACCATCACTAGATAACTTAGGAAAGTTATTTAATGATAATTTATAAAAATAATAAATTTTCCATTGAGGTAAAGTGGACCTATAGCTGGTACTCAAGGTACCAAAACCATTGTAAAAAAGTATATACCTTGAGGTATTATAATTCTAGAGAGAACCAAAACTTGATTGGCTATAGTTTTAAATATTGGAGTTGGATTATGTGAATTGGTGAAAGTACCTTAAGATATTAAACTTAATATATTTTTATTTGAAAGATATTTTAGTCTTAATTCAAAATCATTTTTTTTTTTGTAATTCAAATAGAGGATCAAAATTACCTTCTCTTTTACTCAACTTGCTAAGCTTTTTCCCAACCAATGTGAGAGAAACTATTTCTATTTCAGAGTAGGATGTAGTTGAATAGCTCATATTGGTTTTATTATTATATTTGAATGTGTTGAAACTATATTAATCAATGTTAACACAATATTATTCATCTTATCATGCAACTACAACTCTTTAGAACTGAACATGGCTAGTTTTGCTATTCCAAACACACATTTGGAGGTAAGAAGAGATGTCTTATTATGTTGTTTATATCCAATAAAGAATCAATTTAAGATTATGAGCTTGAAATCAAAGGATGATCTTGTAAAAAATATGAAACTATTTTATGGGTTACACATAAATCACAAAATTGTTTCACATGGTAGGCACCAAAAAATATTAGTAGAATAATTTTTACTAGGTACAAAATGTGGGTTTCCTATCAATTGTATAGGGGACAAGAAGTCCATCTATTTTTTTTTAAGATACATTTATTAAAAAATAAAAGGTGTATGAAATGGAATATTTATAGGTATAAATAATCAAAACTATTCTTGGGGGTTGTTTTACGAATGAAAAATAATGCATATGAAAGGAGATTGAGTAGGAGAGATAGAAGAGAAAGGAAAAAACAAAATAAACAAAACATGGAAGAATTTAATAAATGCAAATTTCAACTATTTCATCATGTTAGAATAAATTTAGAATGGTTAAATTTCAACCATAAACATGTTTTTTTATGAAGTAAAAAGGATTGAATGAATCATTAAATGTAGGAAATAATAATCATTCAAAAAGAACCTGAAAAGAGCAAAGCAACTTGTAATCCTTCTTATATTAACCCTTAATAAAAATACATATCTTATTATTTTATATCTTTCCTCTCCATTTTTTTCCTTATCCAAAAGTGTTTTTTACAATGAGTCATTTGTATTTATAGCTTAGAGGTTGAATAGCTACCTCCTAACTAACTTTTTTACAAAAGTGTTCCTACTTCATTATTAATATTTTCAAATTGTCCCATAAAGTTAAAATACAATGATTTAAAATTATAATAGGTTTATGATAAGTAAAATAGAGAAATATAAAAAGTGAGAAATAAATTCAATAAAATGGGGAAGAAAGATAATATTTTCCAATCAAAATTAATGGATGACCAGATGTCACAATTTATCCTTGTTACTCAATATGTGATGAATTTAGTCTCAATGCTCTAAAATTTTGAATTATAGTACCTATCCCTTGTTGTTATGGAATGGTTGTGTTTGATAACCTTGCTAACCAAGATATCATTAATGCATTCATTTCTTCATTTTCTATAAAAGTTTTAGATAATTCTATTTAATTTAATGAGAGTGCTATTGATGTCACTCAATTTATTCAAAGATTCCAAATTGAAGTTATCCACACTGATCAACTATTACTTGATCATTATTTGGAACTATTTTTTAATTTATATGGATATAAATAGATTAGCATTTCCATTTTATTATCAATTAAAAGTATATGGACCAAATATCAACACATATATATGTCATGAGATCATCACAAAACTTACCACATTTCTAAAAATCTTTCTAAGATTCTTCTATAACACTAATTTTCCACTCAACACTTTGAAATCATACAAATGACAAATTGTGTTCTATTTTTACAAAAATATGTAAAAAAATGAGGATGTTCCCATAAAAATGAACCATATCCTCTAAGTCTCTAACTACATTTTTTAGTAATCCACTTTATTTTGATGTTGTTTTCATTTCTTAAATGAGATTGGTTCAATATTCTCTTAAAATCACATATGATCTTATTACACCAACAATGAATTTAATTCCATAAAAAAAAATTTGTTTAACCCAATTTTCCTTGACCCTTCCATGATTATGGTATTTAAAAATGTTTTTGACAACATTATTATCAATATCCTCAATGGGAATAAAATATGAGATAGAAGTCATGGGAACTTTATACTAACTAAAGAATGTATTTATGTATTTTGAAATTTCATGTACTTGATATTAAATTAGTTCTTGTGTTTGTTTTCCCAATTATGTTCTTTTTACCAACTTTGTTATAGACACTTGAAAATTTTGGATATATACTTTATGATTTGATTATCCAATGGGTTTCTAATTATATTTTAATCTATTATGGTCATATATTTTTCATTTTTATTAGATATAGGCTTGTAAATCTAAAAAAAAATCACACCTAAAGGATATGATATCAATTGAGTTAGTTTTTTCCTTTTTGGGTGGTGGGCTTTACAAAATATTAACTATTTCATCAAAATTAGAAGCAATAAGCTTAGCTATATTAAGATTTCATTTATTTATCATTTGATGTACCCAAGGAAAATATGGAATTGATAAAAAACATGGGTGTTTTGAATCTTAGATGAGACAATAAGATAGAGATATTGATGATGAACATTTGTAGGATCTCTTGAAATAAAAAATTGCTCCAAAATTAGTAAAAGAGGTAGAGGTGGAGGTGGGACAGGAGATGGAGATGAAACATGAGGTAGGGCTTAAATGAAAACATGAGGAGATGAAGGAGGTTGTGTAGGTGCAATGGAAGAAACAATAATCTCTAGTGCAAAACCCAAATTTGAAAGGATATATCATCATGCCATGTTTTTAATCAACAAAGACTTATCTATTTTTTTAAAATAAGAAGCTTCACTTGAAGAAAGAAAACAAGGCATTAAAGGCCTATTGATAACTAAATTTATAGATCTCTTTACATGTTAATTTTCATAAATTTTATGGTAATTTATTTTTATTTAGATCCTCTCCATAATTCCCATTGCCTATATTTTTCTAGCCAAGGATTCTTAGCATATAATTTGGTGCCACATGGCTGAGTAACATGTGTTGATTTTTTTTTGGTTGATATTTGGAAGATACACCATATTTTGATCTTACCACAACTATTTAATAAATAAATTTATTTTTTAAAAATATTTTGATCTTTACAAAACAAACTTAGTGTGTTATTTCTAGTATGATAACTCTTTAATTGACCAATCAATTAAAGAAAAGTGTATAATATACACTTCTTAAAAAAAGGATAAATTTGATCTGACCCATCATCAACTACTTCTTGGGTGACTTATTATGTATTCATCTATTCTAGGCTAATTCTTGAATAATATATATATTTTAATTCAAAATCATCTTTGTAATCTTTGAAATAGTCATCAAATTCTAGTATGTACAAATAACCAAGACCAATCTTAAGATTATTCTTCACAAAATTCTTACTGTTGAAGGGAACTCTTTTTATATAAACTTTAATATAAAATTTAACCATGTAATTATTAATTTTGGATTCATCCCAAACTATTTTTCACATGTAGTATCTCAAACCAATAGGAATTGAAATTACTCCCACCATTTTTTCATTGCATTGTTTTGTGAACTTCCCTCAATTTCATAAAAATTTAAATGAGTATGATCTTATCACTTACATACCTTGGTAATCTATATAGGGTATTTGTGAATCATCCAATTAAAATATATTTGAACCTTAGGAATCGTATGAATTAGATTTCATATTTATTGAACAAGGAAGTAGCCTCATTTGAGATCTATGTTTCCATGTTTCCTTCAAGAACACTTACCACTAGCATAGGGAAAGTATAATTGACTCTTATAAAGTGTTTATTCCTTGTTCCAAAGTAAGTTATGATAACTTACCATATATCCATTTTTATGGAAATTATTGTCCTTATACATTTAGTCTTGGTTATGGCCTCAAATCAAAAATATAATATACCAAATATGAAGTCATGTATAAAGATTGAGTTGATTCTAGCTTATTCAATTGGCTATGAATATTTTCACTGATCATTTCTACCTAATAATTTTTTTCCATAGAAATAATGTTTATGTAGAGGCACATCCATTCAAATAAAAATTGAGTGTTATAATTTATTAGAACTCTATTTAATAGAGTTATGAAGTCAAATAATTCTTTTTGAAACTATTCCCTAATTGAGACTTTATAGAGTTTTTAGGGTACTTTTATCTTCTTCTTTTGCCAAGTTTGGTTGATCATATTTAGGAATTTTTCATTATTCTAATTCTATTATTTTAGTGAAATATCCTATTATTATATTATGAGTTGGAATATAAAATTCTACAATGATTTAATGACCATAAATCTTAGTTATTAGTACATCATTGGAAGATTTGGTCTCCCTCTTTTTTAGGTCATAGTATTTATCAAAAGACATGACCAAGTTTATACATTAAACAAATGTGGGAAACTAGTGGCATGTGCAAGTTCAATTTCAAAATGTGTTATCCTAACATGATCCATTTACTGCATTTCATTATTTCTTAAAATTAATCAATGTTTATATGACCTTTTTCAATATCTATGATTTATGACATATTTATTTTAAGGGTGGGGTTTAGTCTATTTTAAATTGAATGAACTCAAATGAATATATATAAACTATTGAGAATAAAATATAAGAATATACATATCTGATATTAAAAATTAGTTAAAAATAGTAAATAGGCCTACATATGTGTAAACCTCCCTAAAAAATATCTAATGCTAATTGTGTAGGATGACTATGAATGGAAAAAACTTGAAAAGACAAGTTGCTTGTGTTGTGTTTGAAATCATAAATTAAAACTATGATTAGAAATTCCATAAAAGGAGGACAAGGGAACATTTTGGCCTTATGTTTTTATTGATGCCATGTACTAGTTGACTATCATCTTGATTTTTTAATTTGAGTGTATGCAACTATCTATGAGGGTTGATTATCTAATTTTGTGCATTGATAGGTTACCCAAAGAAACTAAAAAATACAAACCCTTATTCTTACACAATAAACAAGTTATAAATCATCGACAAATATGGAATAAGGTTAGGGGATATATAAGTTACACTTATAAAACCATATTCAGTATGAATACTACCTACATAGCCTAAATGGGCCTCAAGACGATGTGGTTCTCCCTCTTAGGGTGATTATTTGATCTATGCTTGTGAAACTATATGAATGTATCTATAATATTGATTGAAATGCTTGAAAATTAATTCCTTTGACCTTAAATAAAATATATTCATTTTTGGACTATGATTTTTAGAGTGCATCATAATTTAAATTGGAAAGGATAGTGATCTTTTGATCAATGTGTGGTAATTTAAAATCAAATTTTGAGGTGTCTTTAAGTGAAAATCAATATGCAATTTTATAGGGGAATTTTTAGGATATTTTCACTAACTAAATTTACAAAAGGTGTGGGAGAGCCATTATAAAAGGTCTCAAATTTTAAAAATGAGTATTGGAGTACATGGGATCAAGGTCATTCTAGTAGATAAGGTCATAGTGCGACCTTGTTTGACTTAGTGTAGACTTCTCCCAAAAGACCATAGATTTTTGGGACATGTTTTAACATGAGTTTTTAAGTTAAATAAGAATGAATGTGTTTAAAATAAGGATTTATATATGATATTTTTAGTTTTTTAAAGACAATGGAGGATCTCATATAGACTATGAGTTAGATAAATGGTGAATAAACCAAGCATGGTAAGGATGTCAAGAATAAACATTTTCAAACACTTAATGATTAAATTTATTTGTCTACATTTTCCCCACTTTATTCTAGTGATGAAAAAGGTGAGATTACTAAAGTAAAGAAGATGTAAACCTAAGTGTGTATACACACATTTTATTTTGATGTGAAGCTTCATTATACAAGATGATTTAATGGGAAATATGAAATAACGCCATTGAAAGTAGTTATTTTCCATATTTGAAATTGAAAATATTAAGTTTGAAATTTAAAAAGAGAGAAATGAAAGTATACACCTGAAATATTATGCAAATTAATTACCTTGTAACTTGAAAGTGCAAAATTTATTTCCCCCTTGTTGAGGCATTTAGAGAAATGTTGAGCATATTGAAAATTTGAAAGTGATCAAGTCTCAATTTGAAAACCTTTGAATGATCTTGAGTTGGAAATATTATATGCTCAAACTCTCATTTGATTTTGGAACCATTAACCATGGATCTCTACATATATAAATTGACACCACAGATGTTGAGTGTCACTAGAATCTAATTTGAACTAATTACAAAATGAAGGAAAATCACACTATGATAGATGGATCTAGATTCTATTTGAAACTTTGTAACTTTGAAAATTGGAATTTTGAAACTTTTTCATATTTGAGAAAAATTGAAAATTTCTATTTAATAAATTAAACATGAATAAGTATCATGCCCCATGTACTATACTAAATTGATATTGAATTTAATTTGAAACTTGTAACTATTTTCAAACTTGTAACTTGTAACTATAGGAATGAGTGCATATGCATGTCACATTCCCCCTTAATTTTTTTGAATCAAATTGTAATTTTTGAAATTGTATACTTTCATAAATCTAAAATTTTACTCATGGGAACTCTAATTATTAATACAAGCACATTGTTATTCCCCCATTTTGAGATGAGAGACATAGATTACAAGTCACTTAGCTCAAAATAAGAGTTATGTAATATATGAAAGATGTAATCATGTAGTATCCCTTCAAACACTTGAATTGTATTTCATCATAGTATTTAAATATATCATTGAATTTTCATGACATTGAAGCTAATAATTAACATGTAAATAATATGTATCATGGCACCAAAGTAAGATTAGAGAATAGGAATAATTCATGAAATGAATTATGGCACCATAGTAACACGTAATGAACATACAAGTAATATCATGTAATTCAACTATAATGTCACACATAAGGCCCATAATCCAAATATAAGGGACATGTGAATGTCTCATAAACACATAAGGTCAAGGGCCACACACAAATGGCATAATGATGTCATAAAAGTAATAATTTTTATATGCTATATCATAAGGCCATGGGCCACATACAATCAATTCATAACCCATTGTAGTAAAATTTTAAAAGAAACATATTGCAATATGAGAGTAGTTTACATCAATTATATGTATCAATATCATTGTTAGCAAATATCATATTTAAGTAACATAATGGAAAATATGAGTGATCAGAAAGACATTTGTATGATTTATAGTTTAACATGATAGAAGGTTATGGATAGATATAACCTGCTAAATTTATTCATGGAGAGTGAAGATATTCCCCTATAGATACTAAAACTAAAGATTTATAGCATCTCAATCTTGTACATTTGAAAAATATCAAGCAAAGCTCTACCATTCAGTTCTAGACCTTACTATTACCTAAAGGATTGAATTTACCATCTCACTATACATAAATACTAAACTGTTAGTCTGTTCCATATCATTCCAATGACCCAAGTAGCCTATAATGCATAAAAAGCTTAAAACTTGATATACATCCTTCATTGTTAGTTTTAGATCCATACCTATTTTCTAGCCTTATAGACACTATCAACCACAAAGGGACACTACTGATGATGATAGTTTCCAAATCTTTATCCAGTGTCTAATAGATAAAATTCATCTATATTTCAAATGATTTAAAACCTATTGGTTGGTCTATTTGTCTTATTAAACCCTACCATGAGATATTTTCAAAAGGTGTGGTATAAATATAATTCCAAGCTTTCTCATTCCTCATTTATAAAATAAGAATAAAACACCTACTATAACTAAATCAATCAAATACACAAGCACTCTATTCTTACCTATTCATCCCTATTTTCATATTAAGCATAGGAGAATGCATATCACATGTTTGAACCATTCAAAGAGCAAAACATGAGAATTATCTATCAAATTACAAGTAGATCATTGTATGTATCATAATATAACATATTTCACCCTTATTCACACACTTTCCCACATGTAGGGGATAAATACATGAGTTTGAGGCCCTCCTTAGAGTATTGGCTATGTAGACAATGCCCAATTACAAAGGGATCTTTCGGGAAACTCAACACCATGAGCCCATTAACCCATATTTCAACAAAATCATTCTAAGGATGATGAAAGGTGAAGATCTAGGTTTGGATCAATCAATGAAGAGAGATAACATGTATCCTATATTTGAATACATGAACAAAAAGGTGAAAAAAACTAAAAAAGTGAAATTAACAGTTAATAAAAGAGTATATATTTTGGGTAGGATAAAAATATCCATAAGAAGGAAACTAATATTGATGGTAGTGTCTGAGTTTGGTAGTAGTGTTTGGGGAAGAAAAATAGTAAAAAGCCTAAAAGAACATAACATAGATCTGAGTTGTAGGATTGAGACAAAGTTGGACAATAGTGATAGTCTAGAACAAAATATTAAACAAGATAATTTTTTCTTAACCCTTAGTTGTACAATCATTACTATATTTATTTCACATGTTTGAATAAACTTATTTTAAAATACTATATTATATTACCTATATCTAAATATTACACTATTGCATTCAAACATTTTATTTCTATATGGTATTTGTGTAAAGACCCATTTTGAATAAATTATTATGGTGAAATAATCCTCTGTATTTAAACTAAGACCTAAAATTACTTAAGGTTTCTCCTTCCAAAAACTAGAAAATAAAAATAAAATAGGGGTTTAAATTTCTTTATTTTATTTTTTAGTTCTTAATTTTTTTCATGGGCATTTATTAAGGAATGTTTCTTTATGTTTTCTCTATAGGCTTTCTACTTTTTCTCTTTTTGGTTGCATCCAAAATTGTAGATTTCATCACGCCTATTCATATTCAACGCCATAGAAAGAATCATCCTTTGGATAATTGGTTTAATGTTCCAAATGACCAATGCATTGCATATGTAGATCTTATGGAATCTCAATAATGTTCTCAACCCTCTACTTTTTATTACAACTATAATAAATAAGAAACCAATAATGAAAATGCAAGTCTAAATGAATATGGTGACAGCTATAACATGTATTCATATGGGTATGAATATGATTTTACACCTCTTGAATATGAATTTGAGTATCCTAATTCTCATTTTTATTATACATCCAATGATGAAAGGCCTAAAAGTTAAAAATGATAAACTCTATTAGTGTACCACATAAAGATGATACAATATATATGCAAGAAACTAGCATTCATGATGTTGAAAATAAGAATATTTCAAGCATAAAATATCAATATGAACTAAACATTGAATGATTTTATTCTCTTTCAAATGATGTAAATGTTGACAAGGATGAATTTTTTCCTTATTTCCAAAAAATTGATAATTCTGACAATTTTGTTCCTTCTTTAGATCACTCAAATGCAAATACAAATGGTGAGATTACTTATCTATCTCTAGATATAAATGATACAAATGCATGGACTACTCCTCACCCTATATTTTTAGGTTGGAATGATGAAAATGATAATTCTACACAAAATAGTGTATATACATGTGATTCTACCCTTGTTCCAATTTAATATATTCAATAAACATCTTTGAAAAAGGATTCCTAATGAAAGAATTTACAAATTCAAGTATCAAAAATGCAAATAAATATTCAAATAATATATATTATAATGGTCCTCTCTCATATGAAAATGAAGTATCTAAATTAGAAAGTGATATTTCATCTTCTATACACTACTAATTTGAATTAAGAAATGAAAGTGAAAATTGCATTTTCCCTTTCTATGGTGATATTTCAGGAAACATAGAACATGCATTTATTTCTCCTTATTTTACATTTTATTATCAAAATAGTGTGACAATATTAGATAATTAAAATGAATTCACATTCCCTATTCCTATTGTATGTCATGAAATTGCAAATAGTTTAACACCTTTCCAAGATAGTGGTATTAACCTTTATAAAATCTAAAGGATATCAGATATCTCTTAACTCATCAAGTACCATGGATTTTCCTTAATGTTTCCAAACCATGCAATGATACTACCTTAGAATGCAAATATGATTGTAAAGATCCTATTATTCCTATGTTTCACATGGATGATAAATTACAACCTATATGCACCTCTTCACCCTCTTTATCCATTCTTCATAGTGATGTTATATCCATGATGGATACCATAGGAAACCTTCAAAAATAAATTAATATTATGAAGTTTAAACTATCCTACTATTAGGAAAACCTTAATGATAATATCCTAGAAGACCAACCCCTTACACAGGAAGTCTTTGATCATTTTATCTTTCCAATTTTGTCATGCCTATGCTTTATTGCTTCAATGGTCAAGGAGATTCCACTATTAATTTAAGATAATATACAAACTCCTTTGACCATTGGGCCAAATATAAACACTTTTTTCTTAAATGTTTACATATAATTTTAACTCAATAAGCCCTATCTTGGTTCTATAGCCTAAAAAATGGTTCCTTTCCAACCAATAAAAAAAATTAAAGATATATTATTATCAAATTTACATAAGCATTAGTTACCTAAACTACCATTGGATCATTTGAAAACCTTAACTCATAATGGGGATGAATCTATTCAATACAATGTTAATATATTTAAGTATATCATATATTCCTTGAATTATAACCCCTTAGATTTAGAAATATAATTCATATTTAGTAGGGGTCTTCGTTCTCCACATTTGGAAAGAGCATTGAATAATCCCTTTACTTATTTTGATTCTTTATATTGGGATGTGCATAAATATGTATGTTCCTTAACAAATACCAATACTGAAACGCATACTACTTCACTTAAAGGCAAACATGTTCCAAACAATTACTAAAAAGTAAAACCATAAAGCAAGAGGGATAATAAGCCACCTCAAATACCTTCTTCCAAATTGGTAGTACATACCAAGGAACAAGTAGTATATTTTTTACATAGAGGTACAAAATCTACATAAATAATACCTCCTATATTTAAAGCCTATACCTATACTAAGAGGTAACCACTTAAGTTTGATCAGCGAAGAGATAGACCACATGATATATTACATACACTATTGGATAAATTGTTGTTTATTATTCCTCTAAATTACTACCATCCACCACACATATTTTAAAATATGAAAGGACAACCCTTTTCACTTACCATGATGTTAATGGACATCATGACATTGATTTTTTTGTACTAAGGAAAATATTTTACAACTTTTAGATCATGGGATCATTTCATTTTAGAAAGACACGTTGAGGTATTTTTCCCTACTTATTATAAAGGTCATTCTAAGAGGGTAGAGACATTCCATTTTTGTTCTTTTTAGGATTTTGTGGTCCATTGATCTTCACAAAAATCAACCAATAGAGTAATTCCTTCTCCTATTATACACTCTACTACAATTGATCTTTCCCACACTGATCCTACCAAGGAGCCATTAGTTGATTGAGCTATTGATAGAGAGATATGTGGAGAAGGAATTGAGCCAAATTTTATAGAGCCTTCTCACATATATACACAACAAAATTGGGTACAAAAACCAAAATGTAGATATATATCAAACATATATGCTTGATACTCCTACAAATAGACCAATTAAAATGTTATAACCAGGAGAAAAGCCCTATTTACCACTTGATCATTAAAGTTGAGTTTTCTTGTTCCCAACTATATTTCTTTATGTATGTTGACTGTCCCACTTATCACTACACCAAAGTAAATAAATAAATATCAATACTTTACCACATATGTAAATATCATATTTCAAATATATTACATGAATAAAAGTAAAGTATTTGAAATAATACACATAAAATCTGCATAGTACCTTCCATAGTGCATTGATGTATTAAATACATTCATACCAACTGGTAATCATAGTTTATGGAATTCAATATGAACATCTACTTGAACAAGATACATTTATACCAAGATAGATAATTATGAAACTTACTAAGGTTAATATTATATGAAATGGTTAGCAATAGGTAATCCCTTTCCTAGGTAGCCCATGCTTTAGAGGCCTTTTCACTAAAGACATATAGTGGATTCCAAAAAATCATCATTTACTCCTACACAACATATCAAATTACCTAGAGAAACTAAACATGTTCTAATTATAGATATTCTAAAGAACCCATAGATAACTTAATGATGGGTTCCATAAACCCCTATTCCTTATATTGTTTCTTCATGACCACAAAGTTTTATTCCACATACATAGGGTACCACAAATGTTACAGATCTAGATATAACACTTATACATGTTCCTTAATAATACCACTAGTTTCACAGACCATATTATAAGCTTGGATCTACTAATTAAAATCCTTTAGATCGGATCATAAGATAGCATTTTACTTTCAAATATTACAAAAATCCAAAACATAAATATAAAAATAAAAAAACATTCAAATAAATTCAAAAATATTTAGCATTCCTATATTTTATTAGTGCCTTGGCATATAGGTTGATTTATGTTAGTAGATAAAATATCATTTAATTCTTATATACATATATGTTTCACACATATTTGAGTATGATACAAGCATACCCAAACACATGATATATGTACTTCCA
Organism: Torreya grandis; assembly: GCA_037957365.1. Lineage (NCBI taxonomy): Eukaryota > Viridiplantae > Streptophyta > Pinopsida > Cupressales > Taxaceae > Torreya > Torreya grandis. The sequence continues at coordinate 759,939 of JARHVA010001473.1, read as the reverse complement.
TATGTAGGACCTTACCTCTACTCATGTTATATAGTATGTTGGGAGCATTTGATTTCTTTGATCATGATTGATATGGGTAAATATAATTTATGATCATTTATACATTATCATGTTTGAAATTAAATGCTAACTCTTACACATGACTATATCCATACTCATATCTTTCACAATGTACTTGATATTCTATACTACATAATGTTTTTGTTAACACATATATGCAGGGATTAATATAATATGCTTGTGATATGTTTCCATTATTTTAAACTTCATTGAGTGTATTCCATTACTTATTGTTGTCTTACTTGTGGAACATTTTAATATGTTCCTTTCTTACTAGTACCTATACTAGTTTATGTTGTTTGGACATTTAAATATGTTATTATATGTTGATTGGACATTTGAATATGTCATTCCATTTTGATTGTATAGAATTTAAACATGACACTTGTATGAGGTCTCCTTAGAAACCCTTATTTTGCATTATATTGAATGATCTTGTGTGTGTACTTGATTATTTTATAATATTATGTTATTACTTTCTAGACATTACCATGATCTATATCATGCATCTTCATGACTTAATGTGATCACATACTACAATCCTAATTGATATATATACTTCATCATGGTATCCCTATATGTTATATGAATTGTACACAAATTACACAACTACCATATCATTTTGATAATGCACCTTCTATATTACATTTCCCTCACATCAAAATGGGGGCATATCAGTGGGGTCATGTCATAAGAACATGACTTCAACATTTTTCATAGTTTCCTTATTTCAGTGGGGACTTGTTATAAAAACATGACTTCCACACTTATACACCTTCTAAGTTTCTAGATTTTAGTGGGGGCATGTCACAAATACATTGCTTCCACATTTATAAACCTTCTCAATTTCCAAATTTCAATGGGGGCATGGCACAAAGACATGCCACCCACACTTGTAAAATTTATAGTTAAGTTAAATGATTAAGATATACATGGGTAGAAATGTTATACATACACTAATTTTGCATAAATGTTTTTAGATTTATGACACATATACTACAGATCAAACATATTAGATGTGTATATTCCATGTTATTTCACCAAAAACTACAAACTTAAAAATTATACTATTCACCAATACTTATTTATTAAATTAGTATGTACTATCATCGAGCCTTTTCTACTATAGTAGTGGGTTCATTTTATAAGTTGAAGTGATTAAATCATTAAACTTTGCTAGATTTATTGATTGGAGTGATTAAATAATTAAATATCATCATATTTATATAATGATTTTATTAAATCACTCACCCTCACCAAGTTATATATATTCACATTTGAGTTATGAAATTTAAATATAATGATCTCAATGGCCATGTCACAACTCATCCTTGCACTAGACTGGGGGCATAATACCTTCCAATCTCCCTCTTCAAATATCCAAGGTTTATGTATGAAAATTTTCAAGCTCAAATGCTTTATAAGAAAGAATCATTACTAAGTAAAAGCATTAAGAGGAAACCTGGTTGCATCTACACACATGTGTATTCCTTCCTTTCTCTCTTTATTTTAAAGAATTTCAATTATTTCAATTTTTAGATTATATGCACTAATTTATACTATAACATTTTATTAGTTACAATTTATACACCAAAAAATCACTCAAAGTGTGCTCAATCAAAGGCAAGGTGTGTTATACACACCCAAGTATGCATTCTTTTCATTTAAAATAGTAATTTTATCATTATGCATTACTATATTAAAGAGGGAATGTTGATACTAAAGCTGAATATTTATAGCATCTCAGCCTTGTATAATTGTCAAATATCAACCATGATTATACCCTTTAGTTCTAGACCTTCCTACTATTGAAAGCATCTATTACACCCTTAACCTATAGTGCATCTAGGATATGTGTCACATACTTGTGTCTTACACACTTTTACATTATCTTATTGCATTTCTTTATGTTATTAGTATGGTCAGCCTATAGAATAACCTTGGCTAAGTAGAGTATATATAAGATGTAGTGTTTAGTCATTTATCATCATATGGTGAATTTTTTTCTTATTGTATTATTGTGTAGGTTTCCCCTTCAAGTGGCTCAGTCATAATATTCAATTATTCTACTCTTTTACCAATTGTTGTGGATATGCTTATTCTATTCTTAATTCTATGATATATAATTTTACTATTACGAATCATCTAAAAAATGTTTTTACCTTATGCAGATTAATAGTCATTGGATTCATCTTTGTGAGACAATCACAAAGGTATATTTTAATGGCACACTATTTTGGGCCAAAAATTTTCACCCTTGTGTACATTAGCAGTCATTAGATTTATATTGGTGAGGAAATCATAACAATATCATCTACTGATACATTTTTTGGGTCACAATCCTCCTACGGTTTGTGCATGGAAAATCCTAACACTCATGGTCATAAGAAAGGGAAATAAACACATAAAACTACTCAAAATATTACATGGAGTCAAAAACTTCTAATTTGAGTATTTTAGAGACAGTTCAACAACTTTAGTTAGAGTTGCAAGGCATGGTGCAAAAATATTATCTTGATGAAGTTAATTGGGGCCTTACAGGATTAAGAAGGAACTTGAATAGATTACAAGATCAATTGCAACAAATCACTAGGCAATTGGCCAATTTTTCAACTCAATAATTGCAAAATAAGCCTCCACCATTCTAGTTTCATTCGTCTCCTCCAAACAATCACAATGCCAACCATGGTATGAAGCCATTATTTCCAAAAGTGGAACTATACAAGTTTGATGGTATGATCCAATCACATTGATTACTCAAATTAAAAATTTATTTAATCTACATCAGACTCCCTATTCATAAAATGTGGTCATGGCCTCTCTATATCTAGAACCTGAGTAGTTTATTTGGTATTATTGGTTGTGTGTTCAAAATAAAAATAAGGGTCACTTGGTTTCCTAGTCTCTATTTTATAAAGAGCTAAAACTCCATTATCACAATAATGTCTCTAAAAACTAATTCAACCAACTATCCAAGTTACACTAAATTGGGATGGTAAAGGATTACATCCATCAATTTTAGAATCTCTCCTTATGTGTGGCAAACATCATTGAAGAAAATTTGACTAACCTATTTTTGGGTGGCCTAAAAAATAACATCCAATTAGAGGTTTTCATGTATCATCCTAGTAATATATCTAAAGCCATACCAAGGGAACATCTGGATGAGGAAAAAGAGTTGATCAAATGAAGACCTTTCATTAATGTTTATGAATGTAACTTCCAAAAACCATCATTTCTACATCCTACTAGATTGACACCTTATAAAGTTGAAGAAAATGTGCAAAAGGTTTATGTTTTGAATGCGATAAAAATTGGAGCAAAGGACATCAATGTGATAAAAAGAATTTGTTTACATTTAAGGATCTAATTATGAGGAAGAAGATGATGAGGCTTCAAGGGTAGATTTGGAAGAACCTAAGAACGAATCTAAATATCCTCAACCTACTATTTTCTATCATGTACTTTCAGACATTAGTACTCAAAATATTAAGGTAGTGGGTTTATTGAAGAAATATAAGGTGACCATGTTAATTGACTCTAGGAGGACACATAAATTTATCAACAATAAGCTAACTAATCATTTGAACTATTTCATTTAATCAACTCCATAATTTTAATCCATGTTTGTAGATGGTGGTATAGTCAACTATTTTGTAAAATGCCATATCATTAAGATTACTATTAGATAACTATGTTTATTATTCCCATGGGAGGAGCTAACAATATTTTGTGAGTGTAGTGGATCACCACTTTAGGCACTATTGAGATGAATTTAAAGGAAGTGTTCATGAATTTTTAGTCAAAATGTAGGATCTTTGAACTTTATGGATTATAAGATAAATATCCAAAACTAGTTAATTCCCATTAGATGACAAAGATTATTAGAAAAGATGCATAAGGATTTATGGCATGATTATTTTTCATAGAGGTTCAACCAACCAAAGAGTGTACACATCTTGATTCACAAAGGGTGTTGGATGACCATTATGTTGTTTTTAGTGACATTCCAAAAGGACTTCCTCCAAGTCATGCACATGATCATTCCATTAGGCTCATTCCAAGAAGTAAACCACCCAACATCATACCCTATATGTTTCCATATGACTAGAAGATTGAAATTGAAAAGAGGTATAAGAGATGTTGGAGGTAGGAATCACCTAACAAAGTCAAAGTGAATATTCCTTGTTGATGATCATGGTGTAGAAGAAGGATGACAGTTAGAGGATATGCCTAGAATATAGATAACTTAATAAGTACACCATCAAAGATAAGTTTCTTATTATAGTAATTGATGATATGCTAGATGATTTACATGGTGTTATTTATTTTACCAATTTAGACCTTTGCTCTAGGTATCATCGGATTTGCATTTGTGATGAGGACATACCTAAAATAACTTTCAAAACTTATGAAGGCCATTATGAATTTATGGTCATGACTTTTGGCCTAAAAAAGACACCATCTACATTTTAAGGTTTGATGAATATAGTTTTTAGACCATTTTTGAGAAGGTTTGTATTAGTGTTTTTTGATGATATCCTCATCTACAACAAAGTTTGGGAAGACCATTCAAAGTATGTGAAATAGGTACTTTAAATTTTGGAAAAACATCAAGTTTATACCAAACCTTCCAAATGTGATTTTGGTTTCCAAGTGGTGGAGTAATTAGGCCATATTTTTTCACATGAAGGAGTGAAATTTGATCCAAAAAAATCCAAGTGATGATGGAATGGCAAGTTCTCAAGACCCTCAAGAACCTTCAATGATTTTTGGGGCTAAATGGTTACTATCATAAGTTTGTCAAAAATTAAGGAAGAATTTTGATACCACTCACCTATTTGTTGAATAAAAAATTCCTTATAGTGGACTTCTTAATCTACCAAGCCATTTAAACAGTTGAAAATGGCTATGTGCACAACTCTAGTTTTGACTATTCAAATTTTTTTTAAAGCTTTTGTTGTGGAGTGTGATGCATCCATCAGGACATGGAATGGGGGATGCACTCATGAAAGAACGTAGACCACTATAATTTTAAAGTCACCAACTAAAGGGAAAAAATAGGCTCAAACTAATCTATGAGAAAGAGATAATGGCTATTTTGCATGTAGTGACACAAAATAGACTTTATCTGATGGGTAATCACTTTTAGGTAAATACTGATCATGATAGCCTCCAATATTTTTTGGGTCAATGATTTTTATTTGAAGTATATTATAAATGGGTGATTAAAATGTTAGGATATGATTTTGAATTAGTGTATAAGAAAGGAAAAGAGAATGTGGTGGTAAATGACCTCTCCCGACATGATGAATTAGTTGAGGCATTGTTATGTGCCATGACCATGTGGTCGGCAAATTAGCTATAAGAAGAAATATTTGAATGGGAAAATGATAGTGCTACCAAATATTTGATTCAAAATATTTTGCAGGGTTATAAATAATCTAAAAAAATTACATGGTATGTCAACAAAAAAAAGGTGAAACAATTAATACGCCAAGTCTTTTTTAGCCTTTATCCATCCCTATCCATCATTGGGAGGAGGTTTCCATGGATTTCATTACTGGGTTACCATGATATAAGGGTAAAAATTTTATCACGGTAGTTTTGGATCAAATCACTAAGTATTCTCATTTTTTTTCTTATCACAACCATTTGTTGTTAGTATAGTAGCATCTACTTTTCTGAATACAGTTTAGAAATTAGATGGTAATCCAAAGATAATTGTAAGTCACTGAGATCCCATATTTAATAGTATTTTTTGGACTAAACTATTTGCATGTTTATAAATCCAATTGGATCATATCTCTTCCTATCTTCCTAAATATAATGGATAAATAGAGGTAGTCAACAACTCTTAAGAAGGGTATCTTCATTGTTTTATTTTTGATAAACATAAAAAATGGGTTCATTGGCTACTGATTGTTGAATGGTGGTATAACACTTCTTTTCACACTTCTTAAAAGATGTATCTATTTATGGCATTGTATGGGTATCACCCCCATCCATCACTTTAGATTTTATATTACATCCCAAGGTTTGAGTTATTGAAGAACACATTCACCATCAACAGGAGGTGCTAGTCAGTTTGTGAGAGAATTTAGTAATGGTACAAAATATAATGAAACAAAAATCAAATTAGCAATACAATGAGTGGAATTTTTACATAGGTGTTTGGGTATTTGTGTATTTGCATGTATATAATCAAATGTATCTGAAGCAATAAAAAAAGTATAATAATTTGTCACCTAAGTATTATGGCCCTTATTAGATCTTGCAAAAAATTGATAGTGTGGCTTTCAAGCTAGAATTACCTTTGTCCACTCGTCTACATCTGATATTCCATGTATCTTTCCTAAAGAAGGTAATTAGACATAGAGTTTACACTTAGACTAAATTACATAAATTGGATGAATAAGGCTAAGTCATTTTGGATCCTAAAGAGATCCTTCACACATAAACTAAGAAATTGTGGACCAGATCCATTAAGGAGTATTTGATCAAATGGAAGAACATGCATTCTAAAGATGCAACATGGGAGGATGAAGTGTTACTAAAATAACATCTTAATTTTATTCAAAATTGAGGACAACATTATTTTTAAAGGGAGGGGCATGCTATGCCCTTAACCTATAGTGCATCTAAGGATATTTGTGACCAAATTGAGGCTTACACACCATATTTTTTTTGTGAATTTTTCTATGTTATTAGTATAGTTATCCTATGGAATAACCTTGGCTAAGTCAAGTTATATAAGAGGTAGTGGTTAGTATTTTATCATCATATTATGAATTCCATTGTTATTTTATTATTATGGATGTTTCTCCCTCAAAGTGGCTCAGTCATAATATTTAAGTATTCTACTCTTTCACCAATTATTGTCATGGATATACTTATTCTATTATTAATTCTTTGATATATAATTCTATTGTTATGAATCATCTAATTAATTTAATTATAACCTCACATTCACCATCTCACTATGACTAAATGCTTATCTCTTAGTTCTATCCACATCATTTCAATGACCCAGGTCTCTTGTACTATAGATAAAGCTTAAAACTTGATAAACATCCTTCACTATTAGTTTTAGATATATATGTATTTTTATCCTTTTGGACACTACCAGTCATAAAGGGACACTACCATCAATGGTCGTATCTAGATCCTTATCTATGTCTAGTATCCAAAAGTCATCTAAATTGAAATGATTTGAAACCTATGGGTTGGCTTGTTTATCTTATTAAACCCTCCCATGAAGTATTTTCAAAAGGTGTGGTATAAATACAAGTATAAGCCTTCTCATTCCTCATCTAGAAAATAACAATAAAACACCTAGTAAAGATAAATAAATTAATTACACAAGTACTATATTTTCCCCTATTCATCCCTATTTTCATATCAATAATAAGAGTAGTCATATAAAAGGTTTGAAACATTGAAAGAGTAGGCCATGAGTGATATTTCTCAAATTACAAGATAGATCATTGCATGCATCATCATATAATATATACACACACTTTTACATAGATAGAGGAGAACTACATAAGTTTGAGGCTCTCCTTAGAGAATTAGATATGTAGGTAATTCCCATTGACATAGGGGTATTTGGGGCATCTCAACACCATCAGATCACTAACCCATTTTTTAAACAACTTATTTTAAGGGTGAAGAGATAGGGTTTGATCGATGAACAAACAGAGACAACTTGTATCCTAGATCTAAGTGCATCAATAGAAATGAGATAAAAATACCAAAAAAATTGAAATTGATGGATTTAGAGAAGAGTCTATATTCTAGATATGATAAAAACATCTATAAGGACACTAATGTTGATAATAGTGTCTTTAGAAGGAAAAAAATATAAAATATAAAAGAATGGAACACATATCTAAGTTTCAAGATTGAGATGAAGTTTGAAAATAGTGACAATCTAAAACAAAATAATAAATAAGATACGCTTCTCTAAACCCTTAGTTGTACAATCATTATTATATTTATTTCACATTTTTGAATGAACTAGGGATTTTTTAAGGACCCCTAGGAAAAATACCTATGTAATTTTTTGGTGAATATTAAAAAACTAATTTCAAAATGGAGGCAAATTGAAGGAAAAGTAGTTTTGTCAAGAAGGCAAACCATAGTGCCATCATATGGATAGCATCTAGATTTGGTAGATGGTGTCTAGAGTTTGTGGATAATGCCCAAATCTTATGGATGGTTCTTAGGGATTATGGATGGTGTTTAGAGCCTATGGATGAATCTAGAGTCTGTAAAAGCCATCTAGAACCTGTTATGACACCCAAAGTTTGTGGGCATCATCTAAACTCTCTCGTCACTATCTAGATATGATAGATAGTGTCCAAAACTTATGGATAACATCTAGACCTATTAGACATCATCTAGAGCACATGGATTCCATATAAAGTGTGTGGACACTATCTAGAGCATATGGATTGAATCTAGAGTATGTGGATGATGTCTAGAGCATATGAACACCATATAGAACCCATGAATGGCATCTAGATTTTGTGGATGGCATCTAAAGCTTATGGCCACTATCCATATGATATGGATGGTATCTAGAATTTGTGTATGATGTCCAAAATTAGTGGAAATTATCCAGGCTCAATGAATGGATTCTATACATTGTAGATGGTATCCAAACACCATGGATAACATCTAGACCTAATGGGAATTATCCATAGTTCATGGACACCATACAGAGCATGTGAACTCCATATAGAATGGGTGTCTTCCATCTAGACACTATGGACATCATCTCACCTTGGTAGACACCATCTAAACTCAATATATACCTCCTAGACTTAGTGGACACTGTCCAATGCTTATATATGGCATCTAGAGTGTGGCTAAGGTATAGAAAGTGTGGATAGTGTCTAGTTATTTTGGACATTATCAAGATCCATGGGGAGTACCTAGGACCTATAAATATCCGCACCCCTTGTATTTTCTCATTTATCTTATACATATAGTCCAAACATCTATCTCATCCTCTAGACCAACTCATCCTCTATTCTCATTTCTCAATCATAATGGAATCTAACCTTGTATCTTCTACACCTATTCATAAATTTGTCTATATAAATCTTATTTTCCCAAAAATATTATGGCTTATAGAAGATAAAAAATATTACAATGAATGGACCAATAAATATTTTTTAAGAGGCCTCATTTACATGCCCCAATATGAGATGGATATGAATTTACTAAACATTTTCATGTCTAGTTACAAACCTTCTTCTGGAGTGTTTTATTTTAGTCTCAACTCTTAGACTATTACTTTTGGGATCACTCCTTCAGATATCAATTGATTGTTAGGACTACCATATAGAAACGTTGAACATGTGTCCACAAAAGCTATTTTGTTTGACAAAGATAAAATAATCACTTGGCTATAGATACATCTACCTTTGAAGGTAATATTGTTTTCATTAATTAATATTCAATGTTTTATGTATGAAATTTGAAATTAAATGTCTCACATAAAGATTGAAAATTATTTTTTTCTTCCATTACAAGGATCGCTAATCATTCAAGAAGGGTTATTTTAGTTAAAAATATAACAAACCCATATTTAGAAGCCCTCATTGAAATTTTCTAGGAAAGGATTATTTTACAGGGAGGATTTATAGATATCCCTTTTGGGTTGTAGCATACATTATCCATTCTCTTGGAGGAAAAAAATTCAATTGGTGTACATTCATTTCAAATAAGATAAGAAATAATTTAGATTGTGCATTTAAAAGTGATATTTACACAATTTTCATTACTAATTATATATTGGGTTTATATTAAGAGGTGTATCATGAGTTGAGGGGAAAAATTGTTCCAACTATATTACATGAAAACATGAAATCTAATTTTGTGGCCCTTGTTGAGCTGGAGGTAAGTTTGAAGTTTACTTCTAAGTCATTAAATTTTCATGTTATTAGGTTGTTACAATTCAAATTAATTATGTATGTTTCTTTGTAATAAACAAGAGAATATATTTCTCAATCTAGAAGAGAAGCTGCACTAAATAAATATAGTCTTATCAAGGGATCTAGGGATTCTCAATTTGATAGGGGTGATGACATAGATTTTTGTGCAATGACATCATTGATAAGTAATAATAAGATGCAAAGATCTATCTCAATTACTAATTCACATCAACTAGGCCCCTTAAGCACATCCCTAGGCATAAATCTAGGTTTTAAAATTTTAAAAATTGAAATTTGATGTAACAATTAAAAAATTGGAATTATTAATGTTTCATGTAATTTATAGTGGCATTCAACATTAACAACATTGCCTATCAATATATTCAACATTTACCTTCCATGCAAGGTATTTGAATTCATGTTTTTAATTACTCTATTTCTAAATTACATGAAATTCAATATGTCAAATTGAATTTTTGATTATATGAGACTTTGAATCTTTGATAGAAATCTAAGCTTCACCTTTTATTATAACACATTCAACACAACTATACATATAAACAACTTGAAGTATGGATCATAATTCTAATGCATGTAAGTTAAGTTGAAGGTCAAATACATAGGATATTCTAATTACCATTCCCAAAGATATTATTTATATTCTTTGGTTCAAAATGATTAGTCCAAAATTGATGTGTTAGTGAATCAAGATAAATCAATATCCATTTATGTGTAAAATCCCCATAATGATAATATTTTAAATGTTATGATTAATAGATTGAAAATTTTGAATGCAAAGACACATACATACTAAAAGAAATGGGTAAGAGACCAAAACCTTTGCCACATTGCCAATGCATACAGAGATAAAACTTTGGTAATTAATTACTTTTTATCCATTTTTATCATAATTTTATAATTTTTATTTGACCCACTATTTTTTTGCAAATTTTAGTCAAAATATAATAACCTCAAGAATGAAGCACAAGTACTAAATATTCATCTGGAAAAGGAATGGAAAATATTAAATGCAATAATTGCATTTAAATAAAAACTTGTGCTAGTCAACAAACAAAATAACACACTGAGGAGGATAATAAAATAGCATGGAATGGATCCAGATGTTCTTATGAAGGAAAAAATAGATGTGGATCCCTCTATCCTATCGACAGGAGATGCAACACATGAATAAGGGGCAATAGTTATAAATATCAATTCTACAACTAAGGATAATTTTAGATAAGGTGTTTTACATTTAAATTCAAGTAAGGGGGAAGGTAAGGCAACAACATCCACTTGTTAACAAAAAAATAGAACTTCTCATGTGGAAATATATCTATTCAATGCATGTATCTCTATTTAATGCAAATGGGTCAATGAATATGAAAATGATGTTTTTATATATGTTATGTTGAAACTTGAAAGTTTATATTATAAATCAAGGTTGGAAGGTTTAAATACAAGTCTTTTTTTCTATTTTATTCTTTGTGTTTTATCCATGCCAAGTTTATTCTGTGCATTTTTATATATGTTATGTCAAAACTAGAAAGTTTATATTTTAAATTAAAGTTTACAAGATTAAATAAAAGTCCTTGTTTCTATTTTATTTTGTGAATTTTATCCATGACAAGTTTATTCTATGCATTTTTATAAATTTAGGTTTAAACTGGAAAGTTTATATTGTAAATTAAAGTTTGCAAGTTTAAGTATAAGTCTATGTTTCTATCCTTTTTTCTATTTTATTCTATGCATGTGAGAAATTTACTACATAAAATATATTGTGATAATATCTTAATTCATTGATGTATAATATTGATAACCATATGAAATAATAAATTCATATTGTAAAATAAATATTTTTCATACATATAACCTAAATATATTGTTTAACAAAGTTTGAATTTTAAACAATTACAATATAACACAACTATTTTAAAAGAATACAATAACATAATTTATGAATTCTTACAATTTACATAATAACAAAATTTCCATGATTTTTGATACAAATAATAATTTAAAACATCAATTGCAAAATTGAAGGTTGGAACTTGCATACTAAAATTTAAGTAGCTGAAATAGTTTTTGAGTAACACTTTATTCATAATTTTATTTTGTATGTACTGTATCAAATGCATTTAGAGTCTCAATATCTAGATTAGCTGTGTCATTTATTGTATTGGTAACTTTTATTTGACTAAGTTAATTCCAAATTCAAATTGCTCTATCATAGGGAAATGCATCCATTGGATAACGCAAAACATATAATCTCAGACATGTGTCTATATTTCTATCCAATCTATTACAAAGTTTTGATTTAACAAAATATAATGCACTAAAGACTCTTTCATATTACACAAAGCCCAAAATAATTGCTTGATAGGTTTAATACAATCTAAAATATTCACTTATATATTCCTATAGGATGGTACTAGGATACAATTTTTTCCATAGCCTTGTAATATCACCACTTTCAATTGGTTCCTTTAGACACTTATATTGATCAATCATTGTGAATAAAAATTAGGTAGACTATGTTCTCAATACATATTTTTATAAAATACTTGGAATTTCAACTCTATTGATATCTACAGACTTTGAAAAATATTTCATAAGAGTACCCATATATCTAATAAATAAATTATTGATTTGTTCTTTACCATCCTCAGCTCTCCAAAATATGGGATTCACTACTGCCATGGCTTCAAGTAAATCATCCCTTTGAAACCATTATCCAGATTTTGTAAGCAATCTATCCTTTATCTTTCTCAATTTTATCCATGTTTCCGATATCTCAATTTTACAAAGAATACATGTTATAGGGACTTCTTGAATTTATTATCCTACTAAACCAACTCATTTTTGGAATGTGTGCAGTGGTATTTCCATTCAATTCATGAAGATAAAAATATGATAATAAATATTGAATTTCAAATAGGATTTTATATCCTTAATATCTATTAAAATTTATTTTGGCTCAATTACAAGACATCAAGATATTGACAAACCCATTTTCTTAAATGTATGAAGTCTACAATATATATGGATCTCTTTTTGGGCATGTTTCATCAAAAAAATTATTTAATTCAATATTGATATAATACCATATAGTGTCAAAAATATTTTAAAATATGATAAATGGTACAAAAAATCCTTTTCCTTGTCAAATTTTATATGGTATTTAAACATAAAACATGCCAGCGATGGATATTTTTCAAAAAAAAATCTTGCAGGCTCATACATGAAAATTAATATTATACCAATATATTTTAGAATATTTTTACAATCAATAACTCCAATAACAATTTTATGAAATTATAAAAACCTTTTAGCACTACTTGACATATAAGGGTGTAAATCATGGATAAGTTCCTGCACTTCTACAACATTTTCAAACGTGCTTACAATTTTGTATGCAAGATTAATTTTATGAGCCATGAAATGAATTAAAATCATATATAAAGCAATTTTTGTTTGTATTTGAACACACAAACTATTTATGTTCCCATGCATTACTACTGCACTATCGTATCCAACACATACCAACTTCATACCTATAGTATAATCACCCATACCAACAATATCCTTCAAATTAGAAATAACTAATTTGTAAAGTTTTTTTGCATTGTAATTTTCAACCATTTTATGTATAGCTAATAGATGAGGTGTCCTTAAATTATTTTCAAAGTGTAAACATGGATACAAACCCATGTTATGTTTTCAACTATCATGACCTCATCAATGGACATTGATATAAAGCTTATATTTTAAACTTTTTCTTTCAAATATTCCTTCTCAATCATCGTAAGAGATTTTTCCATATGAATAATGTGTTTATGGAATGTTATGAAGTCCATTATGTTGAAACAAAGTTTTATAATATAAAAATTTATATATAGGTCTACCCTTTTTGAGAATATGATAGATCATTGAGAATTGTATATTTTTGGCATGTTGATTTGAATGAAAAGTATTTCTTATTTGAGTTGTAATTGATCCTCCTTTCTAAACAAAATGTCACATATATTTATAATTTTTTTCATACTCTACTATGTATGTAACATGCATTCATTCATTAGAATATTTTTATTTATAAGTCTTTTGAATTTATTAATCTTGTTCAACCAATGCATAAAATTTGCCACAATGTTTCTCAATTGTGTCCAGTTTAAGTTGCATTTTGTGGTCCTTTCCTAATTTTAAATAACATATTATGAATTTACATCCAATTGGGATTTCACTAGTATTATTGGCTATATGGTTCAATGAAATTAAGTTTGTCTTCCCAATCAAGATTAAAAACATTCTAATTGTCCATCTGCTTTTCTTTCTTTGCATGGATTTCTATGTACTTTTATCTGTTGGATTGATCTTGTCATCTAGAATGTCTTCAAGTCTCCTCTTTATTGGTAGAAATTTCAAATTTTCTATTACAATGAAATTTTTTATTTTATGAGATCTAGAAGTTTATTTTAATATTTGTATCATATCATCTGGTTTGTCATTCACCATAGCCATGCCATATTCAGGAATGTCTTCAAGTGGTAGCATGTCATCATCAAAAATATATTCAAATGATGAAATAATATTATGATTAATCTTTCATTTGGGAAGCCACACTCAGTGGAGGATCTAAATGTATGAATTTTTTTCTATTATCCTTTAAATGTTAAATAATAGTTATTACAAATAAATACAAAAATTATGCAAATAATTTAGTACTTATATTTTGATTGGGTATAGGTTGAATTTTCTTGGGTGCTCTTGTTGTCTGCCCAAAATAAGATAATATGATTTTTATTATTGATAATTGGCCTAATTTATTACCATTATCACTAGATGAACTTGATAATTAATTTTTCTAGACAAGTTGTGGCATGTCACTTCAGTACTGTGTAGTCAAACATCCTTTTTATGTGGCCACTGGTCAGAGTCCCTATAGATGCCAAACACTAATAAGTACTTTTAGTCATCACCCACCCCCTATAGACACTGTCTAATCCTTGTAGATGATTTTTAGGCTATATAGTGACTACCCAGATCCTATGGATGATGTCTAGACCCTGTAAACACTATATAGTCTATCTAGTCATCATATAGATTCTTTGGACAACATCTAGAACATATCCATCTAGATTTTTTGGGTATCATATATAACCTATGGACACTATCTAGGTTATCTAGTCACTATCTAGACTTTGTGGATAATTTCTAGACCCTATGGATGTTATCCAAACTATTTGGTCACTGTCTAGAGTCTATGAACATCATATAGAACCTATGGATGTTGTCTAGGATGTCTAGTCACTACCTAGACCTTATGAACAATGTTTAGACCCTATGGACAATGATAAGTCTATATGTCTATTGTCCAAACACTATGGATAACATTGAGGTCCTATGGACATCATTTAATCTATCTAGATGCCATCCAGACCCTATGGATGATGCCTATATTATACAGGAACCTTATGATTCTATTCACTATCTGGGACCTATTTTTATATCCCTACCATCAAGTTCATGTATCCATTTAGGGATGGGTTGAATTTATGATCTCGATTAGCTATAAACTATATTAGATATTTGATATATAACATACATTGGAAAATAGTGTAGAATGCCCTTCTACAACATGGTGATTTATATTCAAAAGTATAGAATTAGTTGTCAATGGTAGGTGAGTCAACCTCTAAATCATATTTATAACCAAAAAATTTTAGTGACCCATCATTCTTTCTAGGTCCAAAAAATAGCCAAATCCAGATTCTATAAAATGGAATATTCATGAATTAATGAAGATTCACCACTAAAAAAACCCTAGAATGAATTTATTTTCAAATATTATGTTGTATTACCTAGATCTGAATATTACATTAATGCATTCAAACATTTTATTTCCATAGGATATTTGTGCAAATACCTAGTTTGAATAAAATAGTTCCTAACTTAGAAAGGCTATTAGGTAATAAGGGAAACCTAATATTGAAACCATGTAAAAGTATGTCTTGTATCATACTCAAATACCTCGTGAGAAGCAATGTGTATTGAAAATTTGAGACATGATTTATTCCTAACTTATAATAAATACCATATGTAAAGAAGCAAGCTAACAACATTTGAAAAAGCTTTTTAGGTCTTAATTTTGAATATATATATATATATATATATATATATATATATATATATATATATGTGTTTGTGTGTGTGATTTTTTCTGACATAGGTGATTTTTTTGATTTTTTCCATATTTTAATAATATATTTAAAATTTTCTAAGAAGCAAGGCTTCAAAAATAGAGGAAGTGGAAGGGATTCAAACAATCCAAAACCAAGTGCTAAAGCACAATATAATAAGAAGGAAGGCAAGCCATGTGTCCCCAATGTTATGTGTAAATGAACTATATCAATGTATCTCAAATGATTAAGATAGATAAGAATGTACATGCTCCTCAATGGTGAAGAGGATTATATGTGCTCATGTAAAAGTAGGATGTGATCATGTAAGTAAAATTAAAGGCATAAAGTATGTAATAGTAAATAATAATGATCATTTAAAGTGTTTCTAAGATAGATGCTTTAGATTGTTTAAAGTGGATTGAAAATGAAGAGGTAAAGTGCTCAAAGAAATAAAAATCAAGAGATAGAAGAATTCTTGCTTAAGGGATAAAAGAATTAGAAAATGGATTAAAATCAAAGAGCTACGTATAAATTATAAATCTAGTAGCCAACCCGTTATATCAGTGATGGGCATATATGCATAACCCATGTAATTATATGAAGTAATGGCTTCATGTGAATAATAAGTGCCACCCATATATTCCTCTAAATATGAATTATGATCATATAATATAATATACCCCTCTAAATCACTACTCATGTGCCCCTCTAAATTTTTATGTTTATGTGCCATAGTAGAAGATTTGATAACCTACACCTATGGTGAAGCTCTCTAAATAACATGTTATTCCTTAAAATATAATGAACTATTTTGATGTGCCAATTTATACTTAGGAGATTTTACTATGATATTTGGAATTAACTGAATGTGACCATGTGTAAATGTATGATGATCATAAGTAGATAGAGAAACTGTTTCTATCATTTTATCATACTCACTAATGAATGGAGATTGTGTAATATGTTAGTGCTCATTAATAGATAAAGATACTATACTATTATTTGGATTATGTAAATCATGGTCTTTAATAGTTAGATAAATTATTACATTACCATGTTTCTCAATGATTGTGCTAGGAAACTTTTATATAGAAAAATTAAACATCATTTATTCCAGAGGATATTCATAATGAATTCTTGTAATTTTAACCACTTGATTATCATGAATGTATTTTAGACATTTGTGTACTGTATAAGGTACTACTTTAATATTTTATATCTAATGGAATCCTATTAGCATATCAAATATCAACATGTTTGGTATAAATACGAATGGAGTGGGAACAATGAGAGACCCCACTTGTAAAGGTAACACTATATGCCTAAGAGTATCATTTATCACCATAAAATGTTTTAAAAACAATAGAAGTATATTTTAAATAGTGATTTATATAACCAAGAGAGTAAGTGAGTGTTATGGTGCACACATTTTCACTTGACCCATTATTTGTCATAACACTATGTATAGATTTGTTGTTGACATATAATTGAATAAAGAGTGCATGTCTATCTGAATCATCATCAAAAAATTCACTATCATCAAATGTAATCATAATATGTGATGCTTGTTTAATTTTAACTATACCAATGATGCTATCAAGTGGATGTCCATATGTAAAAGGAGGAAAATGAGCATTATATGCATAACATAATTTAGAATTATCCTTGTTATTTGCATCATGATTAGGAAAAGTATATTTATACATTTTAAGGTTTTAAATATCATTTGGTTTTGGCTTATACTCTTCAATAAGTGTGACAATATCAAAAATTGTTTCATCAATAAGATCTTGAATACTGTGATTAAGCTTGAAACCTTTGTTTGTAGAATGCCCAATACATGTATGTAGTCTTAATATGCATTACTATCATTTTTTTAAAAATTTGGTCTAGATATTTCCACTTTCATTGGTGGAATAAGATTGATGAGGTTGTATTAAAGAGGTTTCTTTCAATATTACATGAGGAGGTGAAGGTAACTTTGAGAATTTACTCCTTGAAGCTTGTGTGTTATTTGTGAGATAACATTAAATGTAACCTTAGCTTCATTTGGTTTTAATATTATAATTTATATTGATTTGAAACTTAACATTTTAAGTATAAGAGCATTCAAATTATAATTTATCTTGTTCAAAGTAATGAATTTGACCTCAAGCTCTTTGACTGTATGGCATAGTTCATTGAAAGATTTAAACTTATCAAACACAATTGACACTTGAAGTGGAAATATAAAACTTTGAGTAAACATATCTTGGATATCATTATCAACCATTTTATTTGTCATATTTTATATAAGATTCATGTATCTTAATACATATTCATTTATTATTTAATTAGACCCTTGTTTAAGCTTTGTAATTTGAGCATATGATAAATTTTCACCAATATTGATAGAACAGTATGTTAAAAACTAATTTTTAAAAGGGTTGAAAGGATTTGCTAATGAGATAGGAAATTTTATAGATAAAATTTTTACCCTTGAGAGGGTAATTAAATCCCTTTAATTTTAGACATAAAATGGGATTATTCATAGGTTATGAGTGACCTCTAAAGGGACTGAACCTATAGATTATATGCCTATCTTCCCTTGATGTATCAAATAGGCTCACAAATTTACACTAATAAATTTTAAGAAAACGGGAGAGATATAACATGAAATAAAACTAACTAGGCAGCTGACACACCAAACTAATTGATCATTACCAACCAATTTCGTTTGCACATGTAGACCATGAAACTAATTTAAACATACACTACTCCCAATTTGAATATCTTACATAAGCATTTCAATTTGGATATTTTGATAGATTCTTAGTCTAGGAGGACTAATAAAGAGGTATAAAATAACACTAATTAATATGAAAAATCACTCAACCCTTAGCCTTCACTTGAACACTTCACATGACCTACAAAAAGCTTTCAAACTACATATAGGTGTTAGAATATGACTACATGTCAAGGACGGCCAGGGAAATAAATTAAAAAGATAAAATATCCATGAATAAAAACTAAGTACATCTAAATAAGAAGATAAAACCAATATTATTTATTTATCCAAGGTATACAAATGAGTAGGGCTTTGCCATAACCAGGTGGAGGATGCTTACAAATGCCAAAACTTATAGAGAAAGTGAGAAAGGAGAGAGAGGATGTTGGAGATGTATATGAGAGGTTTCATCCATCATGAGGGTATTTAAAACAATAAAATAGGTTATAAATAGTACTAAATGATATCTCAACATGTGTGCACATAGATTAATGATGAATTTTATGAAGTTAGTGTAGGATTGACTTATATCCCTTCTCTCTTGGAGTTGCTCTTCTTGATTGAAGATTTACAAGTCACCTTGTTAGTTTCTAGATATTAATACCTATCTTGGACACTTGTTCATACATGGTAATATTTTATGTTAGTGTTTTTAATTTTTCCTATAATTCTACAACCTATAACATATTATCCAATTGTCACCAATTCTATAGGTACTTTCAGACTCTTTAAATTCTCTTCTCTACTTCTCTGTAGTTAGTTTTAAAACCAAAAATTTGATTTGATATATTTAATGAGGTATTTTATGTAATATTAAAATTTATTATAAATTTCATATATGGTCTCAATAAAATCCATTATGCCTCACTCAGTTAGATTTCATGAAGAGCCACCCAAACTTGCATTTTTAGGCCTACCACAGTCATTTCTAAGCCTATTTCCATACAAAGGTACCTTGCATGTGTTAAATAATGTCATATTTATATTAATATGATACAAATTAAGGTCATACTAATTATCTCACATCTAATTAAATTCTCTCAAGGTTATTTAGTGTGCTTTCTATCTCTTTAGGTTTTTTCAAAGGTTAAAGAAGGGTTTAAGGCATGTTTCATTCTTAAGGATTGTTCATAAAGAATATATACCAAAGTTACCTTTAAATAATAAAATATTGGATTTAATATACCTATATATCATACCAAACCACCAATTATTTCCATTCATCTACTCATCCAATTTCCAAGCAAAAAACTATGCTCTCTCGAGCACTTTACAAGACCAAACTATGCTTCTAAGGTGGTTACTCTTTTAGGGATGATTTATAGAGTTGGGAGATTGGATGATGGAAAAAATAATAATATTTTTAATTTAAAAAACCTCTAAAAATATCCCATCTCACTCAAGGTTCCATGCAACTTCTCAGGGGGGTTCTAAATAGAGGAAAACCTTCTCGAGTTAGCAGACCTAGTGGACTAGGTTGAAAGAGAAGCTTTAGGCCTCTAGGCATTAAAAATGTATTTTTTTGGATAAAATTAATTTATAAATATTATAAAAACCGAAATAATACTTTTATATTCCATTAACTATTCCATTAATTCTTATCATGTCTAATCTTGATCTCTCTACCCGCAGGTCTTTGCTAAGGGTTTAGGAGCAGTCATGCAAAAGTGACCCTAATAGACCCTTTTCCCACTTTTATTTATATTTTAATAATTATAAAAATTATTTAAATTACTTATAATTTTATATTAACATTATTAAATTTTTCATTCTTCTATATTACCAAAAACATTCACTTTTCCTTCACATTTTACCCACAGGCCTATAGGTGCATTCAATTAGGTTTTCCAAGGTATATGATTGCATTTTGAGGTTGAGACATCCTAAACTAGGTATTTATATTTTTGGTGTCCTTTAAATTTTTTGGAGATATCATTAAAATTCTCTTTGACCTTATACACACCTTATTATCCCTTTTTAGGAACCATCATACTTCAAAATCCTTCAAGAACTTGTATTTTTTCTCATATTTCTTATACGAGCTTGTCTAAGTCTTTAAGGATTTTTCAATATGTTTACCTTTAAAAATAATAATTCACCATCATTTTACATAATATTTAAAATATATTTACAACTAGATAGTCAAGGATCATTTTGGTATCTTCTAAATGCATCATTTCCTTGCAAAATAGTCACAGTTTAGTCATAAATATGGACCTACAAATCTGCATCCCCTTGTTTTAACACATTTTAACACCTCATATGACTATTTTATATTAATATAAATATTATGATACTTATTCATGATTATTGGACCTCTACAACCCTCCTAGTAGCTAACATAATATTCATAAGTCTCCCTTCTCTCCATTTAGACCATAGCAATCATGAGTGCTTGTTTTTGGCTTGAAACCTTCTTTCATACAAAATATGATTGACCCATTTTGGATTGGAGGACTAAATATGGGTATAATATGAGGTTTTTATACTTTAGCATCATTATGAATATCTAAGGATGCACTAATATATTTTTCATCAGTCAATTTCCTATACTCTTTCATCCACACTCAAAATCCTTGTTGAAGAATACCAAACCAAGACTTTCATGGTTTAATTTTTATTTAAGAGTGACCATAACCCATTAATATCTAATTATAGGTTTCATTATTTCTCACACCTCTGCATAAAATTATTTTTAATTCTACTTAAAGCACATTACCTCCAAAACATGACATTTAATTTTTTGTAGCTGTATCTTCTCTATTCTAAAGTCTATTTATTGGGTTCTACCAAAGATAAACTCCTTTGAGGTGGGATGAAGATTTATGGAAGAGATGGAATGGATTTTAGGTTTTAAATTACCATTTAAGGAAAAAATTTAGTGATTATATCTATCAAACCAACAAGAATCTTATCTGTAGATAGCCATTAGTGCAAGGCTTGCACTTGGTTAGGCTTTTCAAGCCCTTTTACCTTGTCCTCTAATGAATCTTCCTCTTGATGAATATATTGAGTGTTATTTACACTTTATATAAGTATTTATATATTAAAACAAGATTATTCTCTTATTTTAAAATACAAATTCATTTTTACCATCACCTTTATGCTTGTAACCTATCATGCTTACCACTAGATAACTACACACATGCATGCCTTCATCTCTCACTTCTCCAACCTAGATACCTTGATCTATCATATACAAGGAGTCTTTATAGGGACTATAATAGGTCTCACATCCATCCATTTTCCTTCAATAATTCATAAATGTTATTTTCCAAGAAAAAAATGTGATAGAGGAGTTTTGGGGTTTTTTAGAGTGCTAATAATCTAAGTGATTGTTCATAGAGTATATCCCACTAATATGAGAACTAATGAAAATAATTATAAGTGAATAGGTATCCTTAACATCACCTAATATATTTTCCTATAAATACTCTTCTATTATACATACCATCCCTATATTGGTTATCTTCATCAAGCTACCAAGGAGCTTGATGGAGGAGGTGAGTGGGTTTTTACCTTTTTTGGGGCCTACCAATGCTTATATAACTTTATTTTACATCTTTAAACACCTAAGTAAATTTAAATAATCATCACATGCTTTAAAACTAATCCTTCCACATTGAAACCTAACTTTAGAGGCCTTGACAAATTTATTTCAATGTTGCAATTCTTCTTCTTGGCCCTTTTGATGACCCCACCACCAATTATACATTTTAAAATATCCACAAAGGTTTAGAAATGTAGGAAATAAAAATATGAAAATGTATTTGACCCAAGAAATGTTATTGTAATATATCCACAAAGGTTTAAAAATGTAGGCAATAAAAATATGAAAATGTATTTGACCTTAGATATGTTATCGTAAATCTTAAAAATTATTGAAAAGGTTTAGACTATGTCAATTGAGGATCATTACTATTAGGCTTGGACTACATGTCTAACACCCCAACACAACCTAAGGACCAATGAGTAAGACATCACCTAAGGGAAAAGCATGACATCAAAACCATGGTCTACTAGAGGCCATAAATAAAGTTTAATAAGCCTAATTATCAATTTTTAAATGTTACTCACCTATGGTATCCAAATTTTGGATAAAATGAAGATCATAGAACCACCTAAGATCATACTCTTTGAGACTTCTTGGAAAGACATTTGTCAATTATTTATCATTATATATATAATCTACATAAGTTACATGAAAAATATAAAAATATTTTTCATGATGAACTTTGCCTTCATATAGAGGGATATTAGGAGACAAAAATCCAACTAGTAATTAATAAGATTAAATTTATGATGTCTAAGGGTTATGCAACAAAGAAAATGAATCCACAGATGGGCTAGCATGTGAAAAAGTTTTCTTAATTTGAGATAGCTCAGATTATAATAAAAGAATTGTATGCTTGAGAATAACATTTATAAAAATAATAAGAGTGTAATTATCATGATTAGGAATAGGCATAGATATATTTTTGAAACCAAGTGATGTTCCCAAACTAAGAGACGATGACATAAAAAGTAACTAAAGGTGTAGAAATAGGAATTGATAAAATATTAGAAGTACCAAAATTGGAATAGGGGATTTGAAAACATAAAAATATATCTATTGTGTTATATATGTGGATAATTTATCTTTATACTCATATTTGGATGATAAAAGTAGAATAATGATCTTATTCACCTCATGGGGGCTCTCTTGAAGACCTTGAAGAAATTTATATTTTTTTGAATTAGATTTTTGTACAATCTATTAAGCTCATGTGGATAAATATGATTTTCATGCTCATTATGTACATTATAGTCTTATTCATTAATTTCATTATCAATTTTAATGTGAACTTCATTTTTAGGAGACCAAGGAATTTGAATAGTAGCATTAGTAGTTTGAGAAAAAAACATCATTATCTGTCATTCTAAAAGAAACTAAAAGAAACTACAAATGTTAAATATGAATACCACTTAATTCAACACTAAGCCTTAGAAGCATACAGTGTAATTTGTATCAATAAATTCTAATTATTATGAATATACTAAAAGAAAAAAATAAGGTATAAGGGTGATTTAGGAAAGGGTTTGAATGACTTTTTGGGCTCTTAAACATACTTATTCTTTCATTAATTAATGTTGGCACAATCTTTTAGAGCACTAATAATATATGTAGAACCATGTTTTTATCCCAATAACCCAATTTTTGAGGGTAAAATGAGAGTAATTTCCCTAGGAGATACACTCCTCTCAGGTGCACCACAAATCAAATGGCTAAAAAAACTTCCTATACTATAAACAAGGGATCGTAGGCATTTTTGATATTATGTGAGGTACATGAAAACTAAAGCTTGTGTTTAGTGATATAAAATTGTTGATTATTTGGGTAAAATGGTTGAGTATTGGGGTAAACCCATCATGACATGATGTCTATAAAATAGATAACCATCTATCCATTCATGATAATCAATAGTTTTAAAATTGTGGAAATACAATTTCTAAAAGTAGGCCAAAAAATAGAAAATAAAGAAAAATAAAAGAGAAATATTTTTGTGTATAGATATTAATAAATTTCAACTTGAGGTTGAAACAAAAATATTTTGTTTTATATTGATCCAAGGTGACAAGAAAAAAATATTTAGGTTTAGATTAAATCTAAGGTCGAAGAAGTTAAATTGATGTATTTTAGATTTATATCCAAGATTTAAAGCTATTTTATCTTAGTGATAGGGATTTACAAAAAATGAATGAAATATTATGAATAAAATCAAACAAATATTAAGAAATGTTCAAAAAAATAGCAAGTTCACTAGAGTGTTTAGTCTATTTTGAGTAGAATGAACTCAAATGAATAGATTTAAACTACTAAAATTTAAATATAGAAATATAGAGATCTGATATTTAATATCGTATACTACAAAATTTTATAAAATAATAAATTATCTATAAATATTAAATAGGCCCACGAATGTATAAAACTCCTTATAACAGCTCTTATGCTCACTATGTAGGCTAAATATGACTGAATCCTTATTGAAAATACATGTAGATTGTGTTGTGTTTGAAAATAGAAATTAATCTATGATACTAAAAGCTACAGAAGGAGGATAGGGGCATATTATGGCTTTTTATATTAATTATGGCCACATTATGGGTGAATTTGTACCTAATTTTTCAATTTAGGTCTATGTGACTCCATCTAAGGGTTAACTATTTAATTTTAAGTGTCGATAGCCATGCAAAGAAATTACAAAACACAAACCCTTGTTCCTACATAATAAAAAATAAATATCAAATACAAATGGGGAATAGGGTTAGGGGATTAAATGAGCTACCCTCATAAAACATTGTATACTCTAAGTGTTGTCTATATATAGATTGAATGAGCCTTAGGCTGATTTATTTCTTTTGCCTAGGTTGATTGTGTGGTGCATGATTTTGTAATTATATGAATTTAATTAGAATATTGATTAAAATACTTGATAATGGATTCCCTTAATCTACAATAAAATATAGTCATACTAGGCCTTTGGCTATTAGAGTGTAGCAGAATCGAAACTGGAAAGGATAGTTCTCTTTTTCTATGTGTAGTAATTTGAAATCAACCTACTAGGTGTGTTTCATCGAATGCCTTTATGTGATTTTATAGGGGAATATTTAAAATATTTTTGCTAACTTAATTTTAAAAATGTGTAAGAGAGAATTTGGGAAATGTTTTGAAATAAAAAATCAAATATTTAAGAATGAAGGTCAAGGCTACACTAATGGACAAGATCATAGTGCATGCCTGTCCAACCTAGCATAAACTTATCCTAAGATACTAGAGACTGTTGGGATATGCTTGACATTAGCTTATAATCTAAATAGGAATGAATGTGGAAAAAATAGGGACATATGTATTATATTTTTATTATATGTAATATAATGGAGGATTCCTATAGATTACGTGTTAATGAAATGATGAAAAGACCAAGTAGGGTAAGGATGTCAAGAATACACATTATTAATCACTTAATGATTAAATTTGTGTCTTGTTAGCCAAATTTTGGATACCATTACATAAGTTCATAAAAAAAATTCTTGTCATGCCTCATGAATTTGTTCATAACCCATTCCATGCTTTATGGGGTCATAAAAGGATCATTCTAAAGTCTTAATAGATAAATTAAGATTAATTTGACAATATTAAGGTAATGCCTTATATTGAGTCTTATGTTAGTCTAATCATAAAATGGTGTGAAGATGTTGGTATAAAAAGTGTAAAAATTTATAAAGTGTCTTTCAAAGTTATATCTTGTTTTGAGAACCTTGTATTAACACTGTACACTGGTTTGGAAAAGTTAAGGTTATTTTGGAAACTTTAAGGTAAGTGAAAATCAAGAGAAAAAGGGCAAATAACTAACTCCAACACATTTAAATCTAATAAGGATCAAATATAAATAAATAATAATTTTCAAATATTATGGAGGAGTTATCTAATCTGAATAAATGTCAATAATGTCAGACTTTGTCAATTTTGCAAGTGTAGCATATAGAAAAGAGAAAATAACTCCAAAGCAGGCATTTTTAGTCACTTGTATGGACTTGGGAGGATATAATTTTAGCATAAGATGTATTTAGAGTATCCCTTCACCTTATTGAGGTAATATCCATGGATATATAGTTTTACAGGTCTTGATAAGTCAAAACTTGCACCAGAACATCCATCGCTCCCTTGGCAAGCTAATAAGGGTCAATTTCATATGCTCAGTACAAACATAAGAGAGAGAGTCATGGTATGGTATTATGGGTACATTAAGGGTTACTAATTTAATTTAATTTTATATTATTAGTTCTCATATTGGTTCCTCCATATTTATGAACAACCGTTAAGACCAATAAGTGATCTTAAACCTCACTTAAACCCATAAGGCTCAATTTTGTGCAATTTTCATACAAGTTTGAAATAATTGGAGAATTTTTAAAGGTATTAAAATGTATAAAAAACCATTTAACACACTCATCCATTAGGTTTAGACATGTGAATAATCAATGTTTGAGAAAAGCTTCCATGTGAGAGGAGTTGTAGGGTTTACACCTAGAAGTTGGAAGTTTCTACATGTTTCATACATATAAGTTATTGTAAAATGTTCTCCACAACCAATATATTCCTCTCCATCATCTCAAATGGTCATATATTAACATGTTGTTACCTCATAGGTCTCATACCCTCCATAAGTTCATTGACTTCCATGGTTATAGGCTTCAAAAAGTAGAGTTTTGGCCTCATGAGAAATATCTGAAGAAAGGGTATTTGAAATAAAGATTTAACACAAGATTAAACTCATATAAGGTCCTAATACACTTCCAAATCCAAGTGAAGGAGCCAAAGAGTTGAGATGGACAAACACAACCATCATATAAAAGGCTTAAAACAAGAAAATGTAGACCTACATGGTTGCAGACATGTAGGTATCATTTTCACAATAATGTAATGATATTGCATTGAAAATTGAGAATCAAATGGTAACAAGGTTATATAAATAATTCACCCTACAAACATAATACTTATATGATGTCCAAGATGAGTGAAATAAGGTTTTAAGGATGGAGAGGTCTGTTTAAGCCTACTAGCCCTAGAACTATACACCTACAGGTTTATCAAGGTAAAATGGAAGTAAAACATATTTGTGAATGGTTTTTAAAATTATAAAAGGTATAAAGAGGTTAGAGTGAGAATAAGGTAGTGTCAATACTCTTTGGAAGGTTTAAAATAAATTTAATAACACTCAATAAACCTAAATTATGTAC
This sequence comes from Torreya grandis, assembly GCA_037957365.1. Taxonomy (NCBI): domain Eukaryota; kingdom Viridiplantae; phylum Streptophyta; class Pinopsida; order Cupressales; family Taxaceae; genus Torreya; species Torreya grandis. Next base: position 732,208 of record JARHVA010001473.1, on the reverse strand, counting down.
CCACAGACCACATTGAAGACCTACAGGCCTATGTTAAGACATGGGAGATACTTGATTACGATGTGTGAATTTATAATGGAGATAAATTGAATGGAAAAGGTATATGAAACCAAAAGATACCTAAAGAGGATCAGATGAGAGTGATCAAAAATAATTCACCCTAAGCTTGCAATAACACAATCTATTGTGTTGTGGAGCTTATTTCTAAATTACAATGTATTTTCAAATACTATACATTTTAAATGTACTACACACTCTATATGTGTATTTTAAATGTAATATACACTTTAATGGGAAACCATTTTTGGGTTGAATTTGACCATGGTTTTGGTACCCATTATTTTGTAATACCTCTTGGTTGATGTATTATGTATAGATATATTTTTCTTAGGTAACACATCATGAGAACAGGGGTTTGAGAAGAAAGAACTGATTGTGTGAATTCAAGAGGGTTTGTTGAGAATAACTCCGAACAATATTTATGCATTATAATTGTGAGAAGACTGATCTGAGAGTGGATTGTACTCTTATAGATTTTAATAAAATTTGAGCAAGTGTTTCTTGGTGGATGTAGCCCATATTGGGTGAAACATGTTAAATCTGGTCTTCTTGTTATGTATTTTATTTTTTTTCTTTATGCATATCTTTTTATGTTTATTATTACAATTATATGAAATTATTTTGCATCAATTTATGTATTTATTCCTAACAAAATCAATTGAAACCTACAGGCCTACTCAATCTTGATGGTGAGGTGCCTACATTGTCATGAAGTACAAATTTTGTAGTGATAAGAATAATTATATGAAAATAACTCATAATTAATAACATGACACTTCTATGTGACTTTTAGGGACATAAAGTCTTTTTAGACCTGTTAAGCCTAAACATCCACACACAAGGATGTGTGTCTCAAAGTGGTGAAGAGTTTGTTTGATTTAATGAGAGAGGGAAACATAGATTATTTAAGAATGTGGTAATTATTTATGGAAATACCTTATGAGGTTGTGAACTCTCTAACAGTTAGAAAAAAGGTAGCTCTTCGCTATGGAAACCTACAAGCCTAATGAAGACTGTGTAAGTTTTCTCATAAAGATTGATGATTTACACTAGTATGAGTTTTATTTCAAGGATAAATGGGTATGAAATTATTATATAACATTGGACACAAAATTTCATAATCTTCAAGTTCAAAAAATAGATAAGAGATAACTCAAACATAGACACTAGGGTCACTAGCATTAGTTTGCTAGAGAACCCTATTCATCAAGCAATGAAGGTTATATGAGGTTTAATGAATATAAATGGAAATAACATCATTTTAACAAGTTATTATGTATCATATATCTCCATAAAGTGTTTATAGCTAAAACGAAACTCCAAATTGCCATTTCCAACTCACTTTCTCTCTCTCTACCTCACCAAACATAATCTTACCATCCCAAGAAACACCTTCTCATGATTGGAATAGTACATACAATATGTATGGGATAAAAATATATTTTAAGGTTTTATGAAATATTTTCCAATTGGAATTTATGGAATTTTTAAATTTCTTAATGTTTTGTACTCTATGATTAATTTTTAAGATGATACGTGTGTTTTTGGCTACCTAGAAGACTAGAATTGACCTAATTAGAGAGTTTGAATTCCTAAGTGATTTAAATTAGTTTAAATTACCTTGAAACCACCTATAAATTATTCCTCACTCTCAATAAACCCTTACCATGAAATTTGTTTTTACTTGCAACTATATAAATACATTAAATGTTGTACTTTTATGAGGTTTTAGGCTCAAAATAGGGTGTTTGATCTTATGAACAACTAAAAACCATTGAATAAGATGTATTTATGTGTATTATATCTAATAAATCCCAAAAATACATATATTTCATCATATAAGTACCCTTATAGGTTTGATTGTTGAAGGAAATGTGAAGAGGGCTTGTGAAAGGTTGTTTTTTTTGGCCATTTATTGGTTTGCCTACGTACATAAGGTTCTAGAAGCCCAAATTTGGAATAAATAATTGTAAAAAGTTAATAAAATTTAATCAAACACTTATTTATGTTTTCACACTGTGGGATAAGTTTAGAGCTAAAACCTAGTTTCTAGACCTAGATGCCTAATTAGAGGGAGAAAAGGGATGAATAAATGTACTTGCACTTTATTTCATATCATAAAAATTGGCATGGATATGTAAGGGAGTAATGGGTACTCAAAAATACATTTTTTTATCCAATATAATTCATATACTCTTACACATAAGGATCTTTGTGTGTTTTTAGCGTTACAAGGAATTGAGGCCAAGAGCTTTGGGTGCAAGACAAAGCATTGGGGAGTGCTTGAGGATTAAAAAGGATTTGGTTCAGGTATGATAATGTATATTTATTAATTTCATGGAGAATATTTGTATTCATGAATACAAATTCAAGATTTGAGCCATTTGGGCAAGATATGCATAATTAGATAAGTTGGCCTTCAAGACACTTAATACATGTAATCATCATTACAATGTCAATTTTAGGAGTTTCCTAAGCAAGTGAAAGGTGTTATATAGTATATAAATATCATATTAGCATTAATTGATCATTAAGAAGACTACTTGTCACCTCACAAGCTAAGAGAAGGGCAGTTTTCAAGAGGAAGATCAAGATGTCAAGCAAATATGATGATTAGGAGATAAATCATCATCAAAGAAGTAACAAATGTCCTTAAAAACCTAATGAAAATTTTCTCCATCTCCTTTCTTGGTTTTAACTCTCACTTAACACTTGTCATCTATCCCTTCTATGCTTCTCTCTCCTTTCTACTCACATCTCTCTATTTAAGCATCCTTATTTGGCTTATTTTATATCCTCCACCTAGGTATGGAGAAGCCTTGCCCATTTGTATGCCTTTGATAAATGAAATAAAATTGGTTTTACCTCTTCAAAAATTGGATTAAATTTTTAATTATCACTCAAAAATTGGTTTATGAAGTTAAGGAAGTGGTTGGATGACTCAACATTTGGTTGAGAGAAAGTTTGGTGACTTGAAAATTCCAGATAGTAATTAGTTTTTTGGAATTATGTGTCTATGATTAATTAATTGATATGAATTGAATAATTATTGGAAAAAGGGTTTCCTATTTTCATGATCATTATCTAGATATATAGCTATTTCATATGTTTTTTAATGCTTATAATAATTGTTTTTACATATTACCTTAGTGTGTGTATGTGTGAATAGTTGATCTTGTCAAGTGAATTGACTTGTATTCCTTGGCATGTTGTCTTTTTATAACACCTAGATGCATTTTGAAAGCTTATTTTATAGGTCATGTGAAGTGTTTAATTGTGGTGTAAAGGTTGAGTGAGCTAGTCTATTCACTAGTGTCCTCTAAGATTGCTTGATTAGTCCTCCTGGCCTAAGCATATATCACCACTTTCATATTAAAAGACTTATGTGAGATATTTAGATTAGGAGTAGTGCATGTAAGGTTAGTTCTATTAGTATATAAAATCACATGCAACTATTTGATAGAGATCTACTATTTGACATCCTTTGTTTTCATGTTATCCTTTTCTCTTTCCCTTACAAATTAGTAGTGTAGTAGAGCCTAGTTGATACATCAAAGGGAGATAGACCTATAACCTAGAGGTTTGATCCACCTAAAGGTCACTCATAGCCTAATATCAATCCCATTACATAGATCAAGTTGAGAGGTCTTGAATTACACTCTCAAGGGTGAAAATCTTAGTTATAATAGTTCTAGCACTCCCAGTGGGACTAGATTTCAATCAATTGAAGAATTTTTTTGTTGGTCTTCAATGAAATAGCCTTTGGAAGTAGTTTAAAAAAAATAAATGGTGAATTTTAATGCATTCATCTAGTTATAATAACCCAAGTACCATTTTAAGCAATCATTTTTTCATTTCTATATTTATCATGAGGTTTCATGGTTGGGTTTGAGGTTGATTTTTTTACACAAGTTGAAGAGTTATATCAAACTCTTGTTCATCCTTGTCAATAGTTTGCTGGACCTTATCAGTAAACCATATCAACCTTGTTATGAAAAATATTACCCTCCTTAGTTACATTAGCAGTCATACCAAAATAGTCCACCTCATTAGTAGCCCTCCCATTCCTCTAATTATCCTTCTCAAGACCATGTTACCCCTAGCCAACATAACCACATTTTAAATTAGTTCATCTTAAGTTTCAATCAAACCCTCATGGAATATGAAAGATATATGATAGGTCATAACACACAAAGGGAGTATGATCAAAATTTCCCTAGTCATCTCATTCATAATGTGAGATACTCATTGAAAATGATAAATAGACAATGGTCAGCTATTGAGAGAGCACATTAGCAAAGACTCAAAAGTGATATGATGGACACAAGTGGCCTAATTCAAGGAATAGAGGATAAGCTAAGAGTTCATGAAGGAAAGTAGGTTCAATTATATCATCTACAAGTACCTTCATCTATAACACATCATACTTCTTATGTGTCATCCATTCTCCCTCAAAATACCATTTCAAGTGATCTTTAAAGTCAACCAGGCCCTTCACACACCCCTCAAGCTTTCCCTTCTTGGAAATCAATCTAAGAGAACATTCAAAAGAAGAAAGAGATTGTTGTTGAGCAACCTATTGTTGAGAACCAAGATAAATCAAAATTGGAGAGCTTGATTACTACTTGGAGGGAAGATAATTAATTTATTTTGTAAAAAAATTATACTTTTCTTCTTCAATAACCTCCTAATAAGTCTTTTAAGATTCTATGTTGGAATGAAGTGGTTAAATCATGGGATAAACAAAGTGAAACAAGCATAGTTTTGGGAATTGATACCAAGGAAGAATTTGAACTTATTAAATCCCTTCCCATCCCTTCTCCATATCCTAAATACTTCCCATATTGGAAGTTCATTCAAGAAGGAATTCAAAGAAAATAAGAGATCCTTATTGAGAATCTTGGAAAACCCAATAAGTTTCCATCTTCTAAATCCATTCAATAGAGTATTAAAATGAAGATTTAATTTATTTTAGATAAATTTTTTATTATAACACATTCCAAATATGGAAGGATTCATTGATGACTAGAGGGAAGAGAAAAAAAAGCACATTGAGCATGAGAATTCAAAACTGGTTTGCGAAGCTGAGCATCCTATTCTTAAGGAATAAAGTCAAGATGCAGATAAAGATCACTCCTAAGAAGGCTCTGAGGATGACATTTTGATTATATGTGAAGAAGATCTCACTATTGGAATACAACTTGGTCAAGATAGATAGAAATCAACCTTTTAAGTTTAAGATAGAGGTGACATTAGTGGAATACAAGATGATCAAGTTACCATAGAAGAAGAAGCTTATAAAGATTCATTATAGGTGGCAAAAAATTACTTTGACCCACATGAGCTTGATAAAAAAGGTACAAACTTTAACTCCTAAAATTGTGATGGAACTACTTCTACACTATCTCTTATCAATATTGAAGAAGGTTTGAATGAATAAGAACTAGGTGAAGATCAATTGAAAAACTTGTTTGAGATCATAAGATCAAGCTACACTCTTCCAGAGACATGTCATGGTCTATTTCAAATTGGGTAAGGTAGTTTTGTCAAGTAAAACACCAAAAAAGAGGAAGGTATCTCTCAAATCTTGCCTTTCAAAGATGTTATTCCATTTAAAGATGACTTATTTGATGTTCTTGTTATCACATAGATTTTTCACCCATATTTGTGTTGTAAAATTCAATGTAAAAATCTAATTATACAATGGGATCACCTCCAAGTTGTAGTACCTTGGTGAATTGAGGTAAACCTTTGGAGAAGGCCAACTTACTTTCACTAAATTTAATGAAACTAATAAACTACCAATTCATGTGGAAATTTCATTTCTTACTCATCTTGATTCTAAACTAGGGTTTAACTGTAATGAAAAGAGTTTTAGAAATAAATATGAAAAACTAGAAATGATGATTGCACCAAATATTTATAGTGGATTTTAATGCTTGCTTTAAATGAACATAATAAAACAATAAATATATTGAAATTTGTTGGAACATAAACTCATGAAAATATAAAAACCAAAGGTAATCTTGGGTATTTCTCAGATAAGGGACATGATTATTTAATTTTTAATCAAACAGTCTCTCAAAAGGGAAAAATAATATTGTAGTGAGACTTTTGAGCTTATTGGATTAAATTACCATAAACTATGTAATTTAAACTCAAAACATCAAAATACCTAGTAGGAAGGATTATGGAAACAAATAAGAATTATAAGATAAACCTTACCAAATCCCTTATTTTATCTAGCCTCCTTCCAAGATGTTCAAATGAATAGTTGATTGCTATGGACTTAAAATTTCAACATTATGATGGCATGACCAATGATGTTGATAATGGATTCAATAACTAGATTTTCATGGGCTTAGTAGATTGTTGATAGATGTTTGGTCATAGAGGAATAGCTTATTTATATATAATGTTGAGGGAATGATAGATAGCTAAGATTCAATCTTGGGTCATTGGAATCCATGGTTGAGGATTATTTATAGAATTTAAAATTCTTTGGAAGCCTCTAGATTTAAAGTATTATAGAGAGGAAGTGTGAGAATAGAGAGGATTCTAGAATTAGAGAATTCTAAAATCCTCTTAGGGGTTAATTATAATTAGGTAGGGGGTTATATATGGATTAGGTAGGTGATTAGGGACTAGGGATGTAGGACAGCCTAGGAATAGGCTAGTAGATAGGCAATGGGAATTTAAAATTCCCAAATAATAGATAAGTAGGGATTAGAATAAGATAAGAGATGATTAGGGGAAGTAATGAAGAAGTGGGATAAGACTATAGTTAGTGAGTGAAGAAATATTGATGGGGGATATGAGATAAATGATTAGAAAGGGGGATTTTAGGATGGGATTATATGAGATATATTAGATAAGAAGAATTAGTGTAGACTAATGGTAATATTAGTGACATTAAATGAAGTGAGTGAATTTAGATCCATACATTTTCCCCCTCTTTGAAAGGGCATTATGAGTGGAGTGAAGTGGAAGGAGTAATGGTCTTTCAAATAAAAACTATTTCATGGATGAATGTTAGTAGACATGATGTTAGTGGATATGATGCCCCCTTGAGGGGACATGCAGGGAAGAATGAGATGGATGTCCACTTGAAAGAAAAAACAAGGGGTGGGATGCAATGGATAGATGAGGGGATGGGATGTCAAATGTGAGATAGAAGATAAAGAATATGACTTTGACTTTGAGAAATGAGATATAGAGTGATGATGCCCCTAGCAAAGGCACATTCATAATGAGTAGAGATGAATTTGTTATATTTGTTGACACATACCAAAGGGGAATCAACCATAACATGATGATGATAGGATTTAAAGGGCCATAAGCTTTATATGTATCCCAAGCAAATATGTTTGAAAGGTAGATATATAGGCTAGGATAAGACTTATTTGAAGATATTAATGATGGGTGTAGCTCAAAGCTAAATATATCAATATGATATATGTGATGATATAGAATAAATGAGATGACCAAGTTACCAAAAGATAGGGGAGAAGAAGTGGCCTATATTGCATCAAGTTATTGAGCCATAATATGAGTAATAGTGATAATGCCCCTTACAAGGATATATGCAAGGGAGAGAGAATTGATAAATTGACCAATTAGTGATTTATAGAAGAAGATATGGATCTTATGATTTTATTTATCTAAATCAATAGGTGTGGGAAATTAATGAAAAAGATTGGGGAGATGATCATGAGAATGGTGGTTGATCTATTGATTGATGAATGTTTGATATTATAGTTTAAATATTAGATTGATACAAGACTTAAGGATGATGAAAGATGAGAGAGATGTGATAATGGATGATGAGGAAAGAGGAGATAGTGGCCGACCTATCATTGTGCATTGAAAAGTGGCAAAGTGTTGCCTACATAGTTTAGAAAGACCTCAGGCCAATGTAGTTATGACTTAGATATAAATGATAATGATGATTATTGATTAGGGGATGATGTTATTAATTAGATTATATGTTTTAGATGATGATATGGGATAAAATATTGGATTTTATTTGGATGAGTTGAAAGGATTGGATTAGTGATGGGAAATAAAGATGATTGGATAAATGATGAAGGTGTAGAAGATTAAGCCATCATAACTATCATAAGGCTCATTATAGTCTAAGCAAGCTGATAAATATAGAACTTGGTAGTATGCCCCATAATATAACTATGAACAAGAGGTTGTTTTCCAAAAGTGCATAAAATTGGGTAAAGAGTGAACTCTGCATCCTCAAGGGCACCAAAAATAATTATTATAGCTTTGGTGACCTCTTAACATCCTCGTTCATTGCCCATTAGACAAAAAGAGACATGATGCAAAAAAACATAAGACAAACAAGATATGTACATGATGTAAAAAAGTAAAATAACATATAGCATATAAGTAGCACACATAAGTATCTACATGCAGTTTTATTATGTCGTATCTAATGATGGGATAAGTGATTAGGTGATGGGCTAGATTGGGATGATTATGATGTGATTGTAGACTTAGACTAGGATTTGGAATAGATATGATTTGGATAGGATGATCATGATTAATGTTATTAATTAGGTAAGGATGTGTATATGGACTAAGATTAGGATAAGGAGGATTAGATGAGAGATATAAGACTGATCAGGTGAAAGTGAGACTAGGTCAATGCTAGCTCAATATAGAAAAGATTTTTCCCATGGTTTAGAATAGGAGAATGGATTACATGATTGTGGAAGATGAAATACATGGAGATGGATGAAACTATGAAAAAATAATAATACAAGACACTATGGACTATTTTTGGATTTTTTTATGTTTTATGATTTTTAGTGTTTTCTAGAATATTTCAATTTTTAGGTTTTTTTTTGGAATATGTATGTACACTATACAAATGAGATTACTAACAAAAGGAATACCATGCCTAAAAACTAGGAAAATTATGGATTGAATGGTGGATGAGATGATAAAAGGATGAAAATGATGTTGAAAATGGGATGAGGACCAAGGAAGAATGGACCAGGTATTACCAATCACCACATCATGAAGGAACTAGGTGTTTAGTTACCTGAATGTCCATTAAAGGATATGCCAAGATAATACTAGAACATTTATCAAGGTAGATTATGTTCCCTTATAAAGTTCAATATGGGAAGGAAATAGAGATATGATGCATGATATGATGGTAGATGATGGGTATGGACAATGGACAAAGGGATAAAATAGACAGGGATGACATGGAAGGAATTGACAAGGGAGATTAATGAATTTACCCCCAAGTATTGAGGTACAATGCAGATAATAGATTATTTTACCAAGATGTTAGATACTAGTTTTCATCCTAATACTTGCCCAAGGTTCTAAAAGACTAGTTTTCACCATTGGATGAATGATTTTTTTGTGACTTTTTTGATTTTTTTAATTTTTTGATTTTTTTTTAAAACTTTTTGGGGCATCTCAATTTATTGGATAAGGATGAGATGAAATAATGCTGATAATTTTTGGATCTTCAACTGGCACCTATTTTGGAGATATGCGATTATCAGATCATGTCATTGCTACTAGATGTATTAAAGTCTTGGTGGCCTTTATTGACTCTTGATTTAACATCCTCTGAACATTTCAACTAGGTGTCTTTGTAACCCATAAAAGGTAAAATGATTCCTAGGGATTGTAGATATGTATGGATGGTAGGATTTCATGATTATGATGATTAGATATAGGACATGAATGAGGAATATGAATAGGATGGATAATATGATGGGATGGGGAGTAGAAATGGGGTTTAATAGTTGCATACACCATTAGATATGGTGGAGGGGAATTTTTATATTGGTATTAGGAGATTAAGGGATCTAAGACATTTTGATTTTATAATTCTTTGATCCAAATATTAAGAGGTTCATCGATGATATGATTATTACTTTAAACATGCTTTTGTTTTGCTAATTGGGTTTGACTTTGACTGCCCCTTGGTGCCTGATTATGGGCTTCACCAGAGGAAATTGATTTTTGACTTGATAGATGATTATTTTGACTTTGACATTCCCCTAATGCTTGATTATGGGTTTCACTAGAGGATATTTAATTTTTTAATGGATAAATGATTTTTATTTAGGGGACCTTAGTACTTTAAGGATATTTATACTAGGGGATGGTTTTTTATGACTTGGCTAATTATAAGACTTATCTTAGCTTTGATTAATGGGATAAAAGATGATTTGATCATGTTTTATGAATTTTGGAAGATTCTCTTGGACATTTTTATTTGTGGGACATGATGATGCATTCATAGGGGAATCTAATGATGCATGTCCATGTTTATTCTCTTCATGGGTTGGGATGTAGGGATTATGGTGGTGAGGTGGATGATTAATGTTGTGTGATTGATTAAGGGGATAATGGTCAGCATATTACTCATAAATTTCACTAGGATAAATATCCTCAACATCAAAGAAAGTGTCCTTAATAATTTCAAAAGGATCACTAAAACTAGCTATAGTATATGCATCTAAATTAGGATCAGATTCACTTTGACTATCTTCAACAAATAAGGCTCACAAGAATTATATTATAACTTCATCATACTAATTGGGATCCAAAGGTATGATTAAGGAAAAAATATCATTTAAATTAAAGGTATATTTATAATATAAGGTATTATCATCATCTATTGAAATATCTATGAAGGATGATGTTGTTGATGAGGAATATGATTCAGATACTAGTGATGAACATGATCTAGATGCAGATAAAACTTGTATTAGATCTAATTATAACTTTGGTGTACATGACATTACACTAATATTATAAGATTAATTTTATAAAATTGACCTATAAATATGGGATTTGTGATATGATGGATGAGGGGGAGATGATGGAAGAACAATGGATTTGACAAAGATAGGACCATGGAAGGTTTCAGGAGATATGGGAGTATTTGGTGTATAGGAAATAAACTCATTTTTTATGGATGATTTATCAAATATGGGAGGATCATGGAAGATGGATGTGGTGTCTTGAATTTGGATTGGAATTGGAAGGGCTTGATCTTGATTGGGAATAGAATCTTAGCATTCCTCTTTTTATTCACCTAGGGATATATACTCATTTGGTCCATCCTCGATTCTAATGTCATAATGATTGATGAGGTATTGGACATAATCTTGGAAATTATGACATAAATTGATGGTATGGATCTAGGTTCAATGATATTCATAATATTTATTATCTTTATACATAGATGTATTAGGCTTAGTAGGATCAAGATGTTGTATGGGTGGATAGACTATCATGTTAGCGGTGACTAGTTTCTAGGAAAGGGCTTCCAAGGACATAATAAGGGGAGTATAAGGAACCACTTCACTTTGTGATTGTGATTTAGAATCATTATAATTTATATCAAATGGTTTTTTAAATGATTGGGTGGATGGACTGGTAGTAAATAAGGTGGCTAGGATAGGATTCCCTTTGTTAGTGTAAGAACCGGTAGATGATGGACTATGACTAGTAGATGGAATATTTGACTATGGATGGGTATGGTCTATAGGTAAGTTAAATTTAATGGGGTCAAGGCATTTAGGAAATTGAAGACCCATCTTGAGGAGTTGTAAGGAAACTTCTTATGTATTTTCATCAAGATACTTATTAAAGAAGGAAATTTGTGAACTGGGAAGGCCATGATTAGAATAAGGACTAGTGGATGGTGGAAGGTAATGGGATGGGGATGAGGATTAAGTAGGCACTTGTTTGGTGGGTTAATTTAGGCTTATGGTGTCAAATTCATTAGGAAGGTAGGCACCCATCTCTAATAGATGTATGAGGAATTTATCTTTATTGTAGGTAATGTATCGATTCATTAAGCAACCATATTGCTAAATGATGAGGTCAACCTTGATGAGCTAGGGAATTATGGATGTTGAAGGATGTGGATGTTGGTTTGGTATAAATTGGTAAAAATTCAAAAGGTAGGTGATCACCTATTTTTAAAGCTTATAAAAGGAATTCATCCTTATTGGCCAAGATGTATTGGTCTATGAGAACTGGGTCTAAATCCATGGGGATGGATGATAAAGGGGGCCTATGGTGTAGATTAAGGAGTAGATATGGTTCCTTGAACAATGTAGGTTTGAATGACTGAGCTAGTATGACAGGTGATGATGAGGATAAGATGGAGATGATGTAAGACTAGGATCATATTTTAGACTGATAGTATAAAAAGTTCTAGTGATCTATCATCAATGCCTAGTTTTCAAGCTAGAAAAAAGGATTAAATATTTTATGGGTGCCTAGATTCAAACTAGCAAGATGATGATTATATGGGTGCTAGTTATGAGTAGGCAAGAGGATTAGATGATAGATACTAGATTAATGATTGGATGTTAGATTTAAAATGACAAAGTGATAAGATGCTAGTAAGATACCTAATAGGTATGATACCTATCCAAAGGATGAGTGACAATGGACTAAGATGAAAAGATGATATGAAAGGACAAAAAGACTATCTCAAACCTAAGGTTGATTTTCTCAAGATAGGATGGGATAGGATTATGTGATGAAGGCAATGGGATAATAGAATTAAAAGAAGGATACAAATATATAGGTGATGATGGAATGATAAGGGGTAATGTAAATGATATGGGGGTGGCTTGGACATGTATGTGACCTAATGAGCCAACTAAGATAATATAGGATGAGGTTCAACTAGATGGGGTATGAGGTTAATAGGTGAAGGTAAGGTCAATAAAAATGATTAATTATAGATAGAAGGGACATAGGATAATATGTAGATGAAAATATATGATTAGTTTATGTTAGTGATGGGGGTATGACTAATGATGGGTAAATATGACTAGACTAGGGTGGGATGAAGATAAAGTGGGAAATTGGATAATATAATGAAAAGGATATAAGAGGATGATAAAATGGTAATATAAGGATATAAAGGATGAGGATATATATACTAGATAGAGGTAAGAATATACAAGATGATATGTGCAAATAACATAGATAGGTGTTTATAAGTTTGAGTAAAAGGTTGACTTGGTTCATAAACAACACTAGTCTAGCACAACACACACCTAAGTAAGTAGATCATAATCCTAAAATTAGTAAACTAATTAGTGTGTAACTTGATGACCATATCATCTAATGGCTTCTTGGGTGATTCTATAGGCCAGTGACCTATTATGGAATCTCCTAAACCCTCTCAACCCCATATACATATGATGATCACTTAGGAGCTGATACTAACTTTGACAGTAGATCACCTATTATGGCAAAAAGGTATTATGTTAGGTTATAAAATCTCTCTAGGGGCATCCATAATATATGCAAAGGAAAGTGGGGCACAAGTTTGTATAGGATGATATCTAATTGATTTATGTATTGGATCTTAAATTCCCCACACTTCACAAAACCCTTTATGGGGAATTCTACTTTAACACCTAGTGACAACTCTCCTAATATTTATACTCTACCAGAACATGGAGTTTAGTCTAGTGCTTGGTGATGAAATCCACATAACCAACCCCTAAAACAAAGGGAGGGTTTATTGGTGGTTTTTTATCCTCCAAGAATCATCTCAAATATGCAAAGAGGAGAGCATACACCACCATATCCCTCAAGTGACAAACAAGCAGACCAAAAAGATTAATTAACTAGTTAATTTAGATATGAGATATACACAATATGGAAGAATATACAAGAAAAAATGATTAGAGATATATATACAAGATGTAATATAAAATGATTTTTAAAATGATAATAGGAGTCTTTGACAGGTAGCTTGTAAGAAAATGATTAGTAGTTTCAAGTGGCACTTTTAAAGAGGCAACCTAGAAGATAAATGATTAGTGCTTTAATTGATATTCTTGAAGGGAAACCTGAATGAAAAGATATTATAATCAAAATATGCCCTAAAAATATGATGTTAGTTAGATAAAATATCCACTAGATTTACTCTTGCAAGAAACAAAGTGTTAGGACTTAAGAAAAACAACCTAAAAAATCATGATTTGGTTCTATAACTCCTTTGGGTAAGTAGGCCATGATTTAGGGGTCTAGGGGTATTATCCCCCAATGGGGTCAAGGGAAATAGCCCATTATGGGTTCTATGGGTAGCACCCCAGGCACACTCCCTATCATGGTATAAGGCGGGGTCAAGGTGTAGAGCCCCCAATGCCAAAGGCAATTTGAGCCTTGTTAGATGCTTGGAATGGTGAAAAATTCAAAAAAAATCATAAAAAAAGAACACACTAAAAAATAATAATTTAAAAATAAATTTAAAAATGACGTTAGTAGATAAGTGATTTTAGCATTAATAATTTTTCTTTGATTTTGATTGTCAACTTTGAGAGGCAACTTGTAAAGTGAATGTTAGTAGTTTTGATAATTTTGCCTTTGATGGTTGTATTACCTATAGGTACACATCAAGTTAATGTGTAAGCAATGTTGGAAAAAGGATTAAAAATAATGTTTTATCTGATTTAAAGATGGATCAATCTACAAAACAAATGATTAGTATGTTTAGTCAATTTTATCCTTCGATCAATCATTCCATAGGACCACCTGTAAGGAAAACATCTTAGTAGGTTTGAATGAATTTGATTCTTCTCATTTGTGAATACCTAGTTGTTGAAAATTCCACCCTTTATATGTAATTGTGACTCTGATATAACAAAATAACTATAATAAAACTTATTTAATATGATTTAAATTATTAGATTATAAACATCAATAAAAATACCAGTTTAAAAGGTAATATTTAAAATAAACACGTAAAATTAGTACTAAAACCCCATAATGATATTTGATGACACTCTAAATAAAACTTTTGACCATAAATACAAAGGATGGTTTACTTGACCATTTACTCAAATTAAGGAAATCTAGTCAAGACTATACCAAATAGGACTTATAATTAACAACATAAACTATTATTAAAAGGAAAAGTTTAATAACTTACTATGCATACCATTATAATTCAAATTCAAATAAATATATAAAATTGTACTCAATATCATATCTCTATATTTTAGTTATAAATTTAAAACATTGACTAAAATCAAGACACAAAATTCAAAATTTTAAATTCATGCCAAAAAATGTACATAGCTCTGGATCATTAAAAGATTTAACTAGCACATCTAATTCAAAAAAACTAAAATTTTCAAGATCTAAAGGTTTTCCCTTGGATTTTAATTCCCAAATGAATGAGAATCCCAAAATTAGAGAGGTATGATAATTGATAATATTAGATGATATGGGATAGATGGCGGGCTTAGATAAGAAAGGATGGATAACAGGATTAGGGCGTGGCATGTTGAGAGGAGTTCAACTAGTGAATGCAAGTAATGGGAATTAAGAAAGATGAAATAGGGGTATAAGATTAGATGTCAATGTATATTTGATAAGATAATGTCAATTAAGTATGGATCATCTCACATAATAAGTATAATTTAGCCATACTAGAGGATAACCATCTACCTAGCCTTGTATAGTTTTTTTCTCTTCCTAGAAGTGCTAGAGAAGTTGATAAAACCTTGATTACATGATCAGGGCATGGAACCTACATAGGTGGAAGACCCATTTTCATTTTGAGATTATTTTTATTTTGTTCAAAATTCTACAAATTATATAGCCTTAATTTAAGTCTTTAATACACAATGTTACTAGCTATTCATACCAACTATGCCAATCACTATATAATAAAAATTACCTTGTAAAATTATCAAAAATGTGATGAAAATCATGGAGTGGTCTCTCTTATTTTTCAATAAATAACCACACCACTATTTTTAGTTTAAATCTTTCATATTAGATAGCTTCACTACATTCTTCTACAAAGAAAATAAATGTTTATGCTAATGCCAAGGACTTAATAGAGGTGTTATGCAAATAGAGGTGATTGAAGGAAGCTGTGCAAATTTTTGATGATGCAGAAAATAAATGCATAGATTATTTTGTGTATGTTTGGATGTTTTTGGGGTGCTTTAGAAATAAATTCCTCACACAAGATAAATTATTTCATAGCCACATGAACGAGGCTAGATTTATGCCTGATAAAATCCTTTGCAACATGCTTGTTAACCTGTATGTAAAATTTATAAGCATTCAAAAAATCCCATGGGCCATTTGACATACTAAATGGGAGAGAAAGAAATAAAAGGGGGGAAAATATAATAGGTTCAAGGTTCAAAACCCACTAGTATTACTTATGTAACTACCCTTATCTTAAAAGAAAACCAACAATAATTGCCTGTATAGCGATTATATTAGGATTATGTAAATTTTTTGCCTAAACGACTAAACCAGACATGTTCTAATGGGATAATAAAACTATAACTAAAAAATACATGGGTATTCTCATGTTTTATTGACATTATTTTACAATACAACAACTCATCCTTTTTAGTTAATGATTGATCAATAAAAATATTTATATGGTAAAATAGTCACATTCTAGATAACAAAATAGTTTGTTATTTGATATATTATGATTGCCAAAAGTCCTATAAGTTGGTTAAATAGATAAAATTATATGATTTAAATCCTAATATTGTGCTATCTAATCAAAAATAAAAGGCAAAACAATTTTCATGCATGTGTCAAGCAGCCTTACAGTCACTCAAAAATTCAAATAGATAGATATTTCAAAGATTTTGGGCCAAATTTTTGGCTTCTTTAACTTCACCCAAAAAATTTAATAAAACCCTCTCAAAACAAGAAATTTTAGTTTAGGAAGAACCACTATCCCATTATGGTCACCAGAATGTAGTAGGAATTTTGAGCTTATTGGATTAAATTACCATAAACTATGAAATTTAAACTCAAAAAATCAAACTACCTAGTAGGAAGGATTATGGAAACAAATAAAAATTATAAGATAAAACTTAATGAATCCCTTATTTCAGATAGCCTCCTTTCAATATGTTCAAACAGATGGTTGATTGCTATGGACTTAAAATTTTGACATTACGATGGCATGACCAATGATGTTGATAATAGATTCAAGAACTAAATTGGCATGGGCTTAGTATATTGATGATATATGTTTGGCCATGGAATAATAGCCTATTTATATAACATGTGAAGAGAATGATCAATGGTTGAGATTCAATTTTGGGCCATTGGAATCCATAGTTGAGGATTATTTAAGGAATTTAAAATTCCTTGGAAGCCTCTAGATTTAAAGGCTTCTAGAGAGGAAGGGTTAGAATATAAAGGATTCTAAAATTGGATAATTATATAATCCTTTTAGGGGTTAATTATTATTAGGTAGGGGGTTAGATAGGGATTAGGTAGGTGATTAGGGACTAGGGGTGTAGGTGAGCCTAAGAATAGGCTAGTAAGTGGGCCATGGGAATTTAAAATTCCCAAATAATATATAAGTGGGGACTAGAATAAGATAAGAGATGATTAGGGGAATTAATGAAGAAGTGAGATAAGACTAAAGTTAGTGAATGAAGAAATATTTATGGGAAATATGAGATAAATGATTAGAAGGTGGGATTTTAGGATAGGATTAGATGAAATAAACTAGATAGGTGGAATTAGTGTCAACTAATAGTAATATTAGTGATGTTAAATGAAGTGAGAAAATTTATATGCATACAAATACCACAAATGAAATTTCATGATTGAAATAAGAGTAAAATCATCCACAAATTATATAAATCACCTTGCATACACAAATATAACATAGATAAGGAAGGCAAATCTTCAATCTATTCTCATTCTCCAAGTTATAGCATGTAGATAATTTATTTAAAATGCAAAATAATTTATCTAAAAATAAAAAGATAAAACAGGATACACGATAGTACCCATATTTATAAAAAATATTCTCATGAAAGAGATATAGTTAACAAAAACTTCCACACCCAATTCAAGAGCAAGAAAAATGTAAAAACTCCATGCAAAGGGATGTGATATTCAGTTGGATTGGCATCCTTGGCAAGGTAAATGGTTGGAAAAAGAAGCATACAACTATTGGGCATTCCAAAAAATTATTATAGGAATGTGAGAAGTTGTTGAATCTTCATGCAACACCTTCATAATCTTCAGTTGAGATTCTCTATCTTCTCCATGCAATGAGGCTCCAAAATGAACTCATACTCAAAACAAATAGATAGCTTTTAGATATTTTAGGTTATTTTTTGCAAAACCTTATATTTTTCAATTGGGACTTTTAAAAAAATTTAAGTCATCAAATTTTGACAAAACTGAAAATGCAATTTACAACATGAGTTTTTGCAAGTTAAGTAATTCAAACTTTGTCAAAAAGGAAAGTGAAATTTACAAGTTTATTTTACATAAATTTTCAAACTGTCAAAAAGGGACATGGAAATTGTAAGTGGATCTTTCTCTAAAAGAGTTGTCAAAAATGATAGTTGCAATTTTCAATCTATAAGTTTAAAATATTTTTACAACAAATAAATATAATATACATAATGTATTTGATTGAAATAATTACTCTATGACCATAACCTCTAAAGATTCTTTATCCTTTTTTACTTGTGTCTTCTCAATATAAGCATCAAAACTCTTGAAGATATCTAGGATATGATATTCATTAAGACCAAATGAATATAGGTGGCTTATATCAAATTATACAATTGTGTCAGAGAGTTCCCTTTGTGTAGACCTATATAGTTGAGTTTCTTTCCCCATTTAATATAGTATATTATGGCACCTAATAAAATGGTGGATGGAGATCAAGCTGAATGTTGTGTCTCATGTTTACTCTCCTTCAACCACACATTTGAATTTATCTTGAACTTCTTATACTGAAAGGATTTGGTCTTGATGATATGTTTCTTGACATGAAAATTTATTAAGCAAGTCTTCAATATTAAAGATCATATTTGTGAACTTATAATATATAGCCTTAGCCTTATTAATACTCTCTATGAGTATTCTTATTATGAAATTAGATGCTCTATCTAATTCCTAATGTCATGCATCATTTTTCAATATTTATTTTTGTAATGAGTGTATCAGTTTCAATCATGTCCATATCTTGTAAATTTGTGTAGGATAGGTCCAACCTTTTTATCTCTTCTTGATATTTGCTTATTTGATCCCTCAAATTTGTTTTTTCATCCTTTAGATATTTGTAGTAGTCCATTGATAACTAAATGACTCTATTTCCCTTTGAAATGAGATCTTTTACCTAGTCCTTTATAGCCCTTATCATGTTGTCAATCTTTATTAATGCATCAAGTGTTTATTTTTTGGAGATATGAGTAATGGATTGTGTTGGTTAGGCAGGAAGATCAATGAACTTATTTAGTGCAGTCATCAATTGTTCAACCTTATTATTCAATTCATCCTTTATGACCTTGTCACTATCTATTTTCTTGAAAAGAGACTTAATGCTTGATTGAACATCATATTTAAATCCCTCTCTTGTAGGATGACCAGGGTGAACCTTTGATATTTGGTAATCCCCCACCACTAGATATTTTTTCATTTGTCTAGTGGAGGGATTATAATTTATACATACTTCTCTCCTATTAAATCATATAGTATTCTTGATATGGTTTTGGGAGATATCTTTAATCTCTTCAATGCATATGTAAGGTTAAAATAAAGTGTGCTTGGGGACACCATCTTCTTCCTTTTATTCCCCACTGATTGCACTAACCAACTCAGAGTGGCATCTTATTTTCCTAGCACTGCCAACTATGAATATGTATCTAAAGCTATTATACTGGTGATTATGGTGATAAATGTTGTTTCCTTCACTAATATGGCCACTAAGTCTTTGGTTGATGTTCTAGAAACCTCTTCCCCATATGTAGGTTGAATGGCCATATTTGTATCAATGATTTTATTTGTCTCTACCTCCTTTGTAGGGGTTAGGTTTATTATGGAAATGAGACAAATGGGTGTAGTGGAAATGGATGTGCTTACTAGGGGTGTGGGAGATAGAAGTGACACTAGTGGAGGGGTAGGCATAGGGAGTGGAAAAAGGGGAACCTATAGGAGAGTGAAATCTAGAGCTGTGAATGAATCAATCAAAGTTGTAGGGACACTTAGGGTAGATAAAATGGGAAAGGTGATAGGATATGAAAATTAAGTAGTATTTATCCCAATGGTTAGGATGGCTAGAAGGATTGTAGTTAGGATGACTAAATACATAACTATATATTGTTGTTTAGTGTTAGTGATTAATGGATTGTTGGTGATGATTAGGGATGAGATGGAAGGAATTATGGAAAAGGGGAGTGAAATTATGGAAGAGGGAGGAATTATGGAAGAGGGGAGTGGAAGTGAAGCCTAAGTGACTAGTTGAGTTGATTAAACTACTGGCAATGGATTTATTGACACAGGTGAGATGGTGGAAATGGAGAGGGAAATTTCTTGAGATGATGGTGGAGTGGAGATAAGAGGAGGAGGTGTTGTAGATGATGGAATAATAGAGATACGAGGATAAACTATGATGGAGATAGGAGGAGAAAATACTTGTGCTTTAGGGGTAGCTATGTATTTATCTCAAATTAATGTGGGTTGATCTACTACTGCTCCTTGGCTACTATATTATCCTCTCTTTACCTTTTGCTTCTATTTTATCTTATGAGATACCACTAGCCTATCTACCTATTCTATTTGAGTTCCACTATTTGAACCTTTTATTGTTGGTGGAACTCCCTTCTCTTTGATCTCTCTTAACTTGTCACTAATGCTCATTATTTCCTTGGTCACCTTGACCCCTTTACTTTTAAGCTAGTTTATTATTCTATTTATTACATTGGTGGTTCTATCCATTAATGAGAATAACTTAGGAATGTACCACCTAACTAATGAAAGAGGTTAAGTAAAGATTTTGTTATCATAGTAGACCTTGTCTACTAAAGATTCATCATCTACCAAGTCCTTAGGGACTAGTGCCATGTTAAAAGCCTTGATTTGATCTAGGGGCCTAAAATAATCTTTCATTCTCACTTTTTCTTCATCTTGTAGTTATTTTGATTATTATTCATTGTAGGAAACATGGGAATATGTTTTGATCCCTAATGCACTAGTAATGTTGCCATTTACATCATAAAATGGCCTTCCTGCAAGAGCCCTCAAGGTTATTTAAGTCATTTTAGGGTCTAAAAACTTGGATTTAGATATGAAATGACATGTATACCCCCATATAATAATGCAGAAATGAATTATTACCTTGTGTTTGGTTTATAACAACTTGTGAGTCTCCACAATATGCCTCACAAATTCCATTAAATCCCATTTATCACTTACATACCTTAGGAGGGTGTAATGAAAACCACTAAATCCTCCTACTCTAATGTATGAGTATGTGAGGAATTGAATGAAATAAGATCCCTGATTTTTGATATCTGAAGTGGCAACATCATAAAATATCTTCTTTTCTACCTCTTTATCAAACATGACTATGATGCAGTATATGAATACATCATTTACCCTTCTAAAGTTTTACCTACTTACCTTGAGATTGAGGTCAGGATAATAATTCAAAACCTTGTTTACTTAGTTGGATACTCTATTCAATCTTAGGAAGCCTCTCCCTTTTGATAATATGTAGACTATTTATTAAGTCATATAGAACTTCCATGCATTATGGACTTTCATCAACTGTTTGTGGATGGAGTCACTTATCAATTGTGCCTAGTAGATGTACTAATTATTTTGGTGGATTACCCATATTTATTGGTACATCTAGTCCTTAAATTTCTTGGCATTAGGGTTTCTAGTGAATCTATACAAGAGTATGATTAAATAACCCACTTCATCCTTAAAGTCTATCCTTGATAGTGTTTTGGGCAATCTTGTAGAGGTAGGCCTAGCCTATTTTAGCCATTATTTATTGATTAACCTTAGACATCTAATGTTATTTCCCTAATATAACTTATTTGATGATTTAGGAATTATATCGAGATAACTCTCATATTTAGGGATCAAAAAAATTGAGTCTATAAAGATAGCGTTTGGGTTTAAAATCCTTTCCCCCTTATCATTTAATACTTCTCTCTTCTCCACATCAAAGTGTTTTGCCAATGTGAGCACTAGCTTAGGGATCTACACTAATAAGGGGAAAGCTAATTCCTAGGGCAACCTATAGTCATAAATGTTCTAAATATAATCATTTTAGAATTTATAATTCACCCTAGTCCAAAAATCACCTAGGTCAATGTGACCTAGGTTTGTGTCCATGATATTATTTGTGTTGGATTTCAAGCTAAGTGGGATATCAAGTCCCTTGAATTTGAATTTCATATCTTTTCTAGACATGGATTTTGGGTAATTTGATAGGGGAAAACCAACTACAAAGTTGGTGGGATTTGGGTTTGTAAAACACTAGTAAATTTTTTGATAGAGATTGTGGTTGCAAAATCCACTTGAAAAGTCCAATGAATACTCTAGTGTGTTTTAGGATTGCAATTTCAAGTAAGGTACCTATTGGGATATGGAATTACGAAATGTACTAGGTTTGTTCATAGAATTATGGGGTTGCAAATGCAGGTGGAAACTCTATAGGTTTTTAAATTACTTTGGCCAGTGAAAAGTTTGTAGGTACTATGTGAGGAATCTTCAAGGGAATATACTATTGGTTTGAATGAAACCCTATATTTTTTATAACTAAAAAATGTTTGGAAGGATTCCATGAGAATTTGGGTAACCAAATAATTTTGAGATGATACCAAGTGAGAAAAATTAAACCCTAGTGATTCCAATAAAAGTAAAAATAATCCTAGATTTACTAGGAAATGTGAGAAAACACAAAAACAACCTAAGTAAGATAGATAGAGAAAAAAGGTAGCTAAGAAAAACATAGGGGGATTTAGGAATAATATGAAGTGGATAGTGATGGCATCGTGGCTCAAGGTTATATGGATGAATACATGGCATCATAGCTTCGTCCTTAGTAGGGTCATAGTTTATGCATACAGCTCTGATCTCAAAATTCATAAATAAAAAATGATTTAAAATTAACCCCATTTCATTTATATAACCTCTATAATTAATGCACCCTAGGTCGGTAGTTGGTAGAAGGTTCATAAATTTAGAGTCTTAGAACAATTTTTAAACTTTGAAAAATTATAATTTGCACTTTGATCTCTGATTTCCACTATGTAAATGGGTTCATTGGAAATGGGAAATCAAAACTTGATGCATAATTTGAAACTTTTCAAGTTAAAAATTGTAATGGGTGTTCTAATTTATGTAAGAAGGGTAGTTGGCAAGAAGCAAAACTCAAGTTGTAATTTTTAACTTTGTAAGTACCAAATTGAAATTGGATTTTTTATTTTTGGTAGGAGTGATGTGTGAGAAGTGGAGGTTGGAAAGCAATTTTCAAGTTTTCAAGTTGTAAATTTCATTTGAATATTTGCTTTCCATGGGGAAGGTGTTTGGTAGAAAGCAGAGCTCTGTTTACTATTTGTAACTTTGTAATTTATAAATTATGAATGGGGTTTCAATTTTTGATGGTCATAATTTATGCAATAAGTAGATTTTGGGAAGTAATTTGAAATTCTTAAAGTTATAAATTTAATTCCAATCTTTAGTTTCCACAGGCTATGAGTAAAGTGGGAATTAGAGGTCTAGATGTAATTTATAAGTTGTAAATTACACACAGATCATTGATTTCTACCGAGCTTTGGGAAATGAGTGTCCTAGGTGATTTTAAGGCTTTTTTACCAAAAAAACTAATCGGTCTCCCTTAGGGTACTATATATTTTGACATTTTTGAGAAAAAATATGAACATTTTTGTAAATCTCTATGGGGTGATTGCCTACTAATCAATTTCTTTCCATTAGCTTTCTAATTCATTAGGCATGGAATCATTTTAAGCTTAACACACTTTAATTTAAAACTAATAAAACCAAGATTTACCTAAACAAGAACAAAATAGGGGAAAATATAACAAACTAAGGAAATAAGAACTAATAAGTTGACCTATGTTAGAGCACTTATTGGTAAAAATAACTAACCCTAATATATATAATATTTTTGGAATAATTTCTAATGTCAAAAGCAAGATTTGAGGTATATCCCATAGGATAGGTAGTTCTGATCCTTCAAGCTTGGATAGATGGAATACACTTGCTCCTTTGTACCAAGTTATAATATATAGAATGATTCATATTACATCAAACTTGGTGTGATTTTTTTATTTATCTCTTTTAGCATCCCACTTGAGAACCATGTATTTTTCACTAAATCTCCTATCAGATGTTTTTTTGTCAAATTTTTTCTTTATTTGAGCCTGATTTGCTTCCAAAATTTTTATTGACTAGTTCTTAACTTCTTCTAGTTCCATGATTTCCACTAATCATACTATAATTTCATCATTGTCAATCAATTCCAACTAATGATTGAGTTCTAGAGATGGTCACTCAATTGACAGTGCAACTCTAGCTTCCCTTCCATATACCAACATGAATGGAGAATTTCCAATGGATCTCTTGGGAGTGATCCTATTAGCCCATAGTGCTTATTTCAAATTTGTGTGTCATGTCCTTTGGTTATCTTGCATTATCCTTTTGATATTCCTTAAGATATTTTTGTTGGTAAAATCAACCAATCCATTACCCTATAGGTAATAATTAGAAGAAGTACCTAGGTATACATTATGCCTTATATCCCATTCACTCACTTGAGTGCCTACACAAGCTTTGGCATTGTCTGAGATAATGGTGTAAGGAACACCAAACCTTGTGACTATTCCATCCATGATTTCTAGGATAGATGCCTTTATGACATCTTTCAATGAAATTAATTTAGTCCATCTAGTGAAATAGTAAGTTGTCATAAGGATCCAATCATGGCCTACACTTGATGGTGGATTGATTATGCTAATGAAATCTAATCCCCATTGGGCAAATGGTTGGTCAGCTTAGATTAGTTTGAGAGGGAGAGCTATTAATATTTAATTTCTTGTAAAGTAATCACACTTTTTGTAGTTCCTTACCCATTGATGGGCATATTTGAATATGTTAGGCCAATAATATCCCCCTCTCATTATTTTGATGTTTGTGGTTCTTATTGGCCATTTTTTTTGGCCCAAATAAGAGGCACTTGCATGGTTTGATGAGGCATACGAGTTCTCATGTGTTTTAAATATCTAAATCATGAACCATATTATAGAGAGCCTATGGGATGTAAAAAGTACTTGGAACAAGTAAGGAAATGTAAGGGATCCATCTAGTTCATCTAGGCATCTTAGGTCTAATGATAAAAGGTCTAACTAGGAATTTTGTTGATGTTATATCTCACACATGTTGATGAGTCAAGGAAATTTGGTCATATGGGTTTGTTAATATTTATGTCAAGTTTATGTGTGACAATTTTCATATCCTCCACCAAAGTTTATCAAAAGTTATGGAGATCTAAAGTTGGCCTCTCAACCAAATTTTGTTGTTTTTCCATACTTAGCCAATTTCATGAAAGTTCAAATAGATCCAAGTGAGAATCTTAAAAAATATATATCTCAAACATGTAATTGTCACAGGGGAAAATGGTCATATGGGTTTTTTTAGCTTGGTCCCTAGTTGCTACATGCTAAGTTTCCAATCCTTTGTCAAAGCACACATGAAGTTACACATGATCAAAGTTGGCTCCTCAATCAAATTTTGCTAAGTTTTTCATATTTAGACAAATGAGATAGACCATCACTAGGATGTCATATAAGACAAAATAGACTAGCCAACTTGTGCATTTAATATCTTACTTAGGAAACCTTATGCGACTAGTGGATCAAGTGCAAATGTAGTTCTACATGCCATGATCATCCTTAGAAAATTTTAGACCCACACGATATTTTTGGTTTGAGTTAGAATCTTTAAAATTTAGACCTTTGCAATGAGGCACTCATGCTAACGTCGAGTTTAATTTTGAAAAAAATAGGTTTTTTTATCTTAATTTTATGGTTAGATGAATGTCAATGATGGTCATGCGAATGTCATTTGATGTCCCTTAGATTTTCAAATTTAATATCATGAACTATTCATTATATTTAAAAAGTGGGTCCCAACAAGATCAATGGTCCTTGCTCAATCATACATTTTGATCTAACAGTGTGAGATGAGTTAAATAGTTAGATAGCTCAAGAGATTGACATATAACATAAGTGCATATGCTAGTAGACTGACAACATGATCCTAAGGATTATTACACATTTGAAACATGGCAGAAGTGGGGATAAGGTTGAATTTCAAAGATAGATGCAAGGGATTGCATTTATTCATACCTAGAAAATCCAATGGAGTGAACTGAGTCAAAGTGTTGATGAGCCTAGTTAGATTTCAATAACCAATTGGAGTAAAGGTGAGCCTAGGGTTTTTGACAAGAGTCAAACTGAATCCATTTTCAATAGAATAAAATGGGTCTTGCATGGTCATCCTATCAACATGAAATCTTTATTCAATACCATTAAAGGGACACAACCATATGTTACTATATAAGGAACATACATGGACCACCATTGAGGCTAAATATGGACCTCTAGTTTAATATTTTATATCATGTAGGGTCCATTCTAAGATTATGTTCACCTTTTTAAAAAAGGAAGGGCTAATGAATATATTAATTATTAGTCCTTATAGAGATATAATGGGTTTATTTAAACCTATTATAGTACATAAAAAGTGATATATAGTCTATAGATCTATTTTAATATAAGGACTATAAGAAAACTAATATCCTTAGATTGGTTTTCTAACTATAGTGGACCTTGGAAATGGAGTAGGTATATGATAAATGTAAAAATACTCATTTATCAATGTGGACCCATCATCATCAAATTAGGTGCTCCACCATTCAAGGCATGTCATGTTTGTTAATATTAGGATTTGAGGATTTGATCCTTATGATCAGGTCAAGTGGACTTAAGGTCTCGAGATGGTGAGTTAGTACTTGGAGAGGTAGTTAGGGGAATTTTATATTGCTTAAATGGACTTAGTCATCACGAAAAAAATCCTTGTATCTAGTATGCCACTCTCAACCAATGAGAGGAGCTCAGGGATTAGTGGGATAATAGGAGTCCATTTATTGAGAAAACAAAGAAAATAGAAAGCAATCAAGTGTTTCCATGTCACTTATTGATATCGAGATCCCTTTATCCATTATCCAAGGCATTATTCCATATCTCTTTCTCTCTTTCTATTATATATAGAGGATTTTGAGCTAAAAAATGGATCCTCTCTATATTTTCTCCACTCCTTCTCTTAAGCATGACCAAACTCTACCAAGATGGAGCTTGTAACCTATTGATATGAATAGAAGACTTTGTTTTAGATTTCATTATTCTAGTATAATGTGTACATGTTTGATTTTTGTATATGGTATAAGTTTCTCCCTTATCCAATTATGATCTCACCTAGTTACTATTTCATCTAGTTATGCAAATCATGTTCAATGCTCTACATCTCTTGATTGAAGCCCACATGTGGATACTGTGACTGGTTAGTGTCTTACTTTAGACCTCTCCCTTCATTTCCATCAAATTATATCATTTAGTAAACCTTTTCATGAAACAATGATGTATGATATATATTTATAACCTTAGATCTAGTATTTAACTTGTTTTGTTAGTGTTCTAAGAGTCAAGTAGGGTGGATCAAACTATAAATTAGGTGCATCACCAATATTAGCTTAGATCTCCCTTTAATGTTTCTCTCTCCCCCTCTCTCTCCCTTTTCCTTGGTCATTAGTATTTTTAGTAGTGAAAATGAGATAAAAAGATTCATTAGAGGAGATATCCTCTTTAAAAATCCTATAGGTCTAACCTGATTATAAGATACCCATAGCCTAGGGTTATTCTAATGTTGGAATAGAGTTTAAGTAAGGAGACATAAAAAATATCCTTTCTCAACTAGGGTGTAATTTTAGTCCCTAATAGTTTTGGCATGCCTATTAGGACCAAGTCCAAAAGAAGAGGAAGATTATTGGTGTGGATTTCCTCTATCATCTTTTGGATATAAGCATTAACACCAATGGTGACTCTAAATCAAAATTCTAGTTATGAGTAGACCATGTATGTCTCAATGAAGTTTCTAATCAAGTTTTTCATCTCATTTGATATATGAGGTCAATACGAACAACTATGGTAAATATCCCTATTATCCACCTCCTTATCAGCAACCCCAATATGGCCCTCATAATCCATATGAGCCTAATCATCCCTATTAAGAGTTTTGTCAAAATCATGAAGAACCTTGGTAGGTTTCTCATGATCATTATTATTGATGGAATATCTCTTATCTTCCTCATGATCCTCACTAGAAACATGAGGATCTATTTTAGTCATATATTCAAGAATATTACCCTGATCCTCCATATGAATAACAAACCTCTCATAATACTTGTCCTCATCAACCCTATCATGAACCATCTATACCATCACTTAATTAGACTCTAATAATATTTGAAAAACATGCACTATAATTGCGTTCATAGAGATGTTATGTCCAAAATGTCCCTACTCACCTAATTCATCATGTGCGAGAGTCATTGCAGTGAATAAAAGAAGAATGGACACTAGTTAAGAGAGAAAATAAAAACAATCTCACATGTGACATGATGAATGTAAGGGGTTACATTCAAAGAATTTAATATAAGCTAAAATTCCTTGAGAAACAATAGGTCCAACCTTGAAAACCTTATGTGCCTTCATATACACCAACTCAACCCTATTATGTGCCACCTATTCCTCCCTAAGAGAACATTCCAAGTTCCCTTTTGAGTATGCCAAGTTACTCATGTTTTTCTCAGACCTTTCCCTCATATAAATATATATAAGAGAGTTTTAAAATAAAGGATATTATGGTGGAACAACTTTTTATTAGGGTCCAAGACTTTATCCTTCCTTAAGAACCCTTGATGAATTCCTTCAAGGTTACAATATGGAACCAAGTGGTGAAATCATGGGGTGGGAAAAGTAAAGCAAATCTAGATTTGAAGGCCTAAAATAAAGGAGTATCTAAACCTATGAGAACCTTTCTCATCCCTCTTCAAGAGTCTTCTTGTATTCCTGACCACCTTAAAAAAGAGATATTTCAAGAGAATATATCAGAGTAAATCAAAGAGTTGGAGCTAAAGACAAGGAGAGAGGAGGGGAACCAAAATCAAAAATATGAACTAAAACCATGGTCTTTCCCATCTTATAACCAAGTCATGAAATCAAGAAAATCCAAGGTCATTCAATCCCCCTCCCTCCCTTAAGGATCTAGGTCTTTCCATCTTGGAAATCCATCCATAATAGTATACCAAAGGAAGAGGAAGATAAGACTATCAAAGATAAGTAGTGGAACCAAGAAGGTATTACATGTCTTATCTCCATTGGGGTTATCTCAATAATATTCTATGCCACTCCTTGAAGAGGTAAGCAATGAACTCCCTGTTGAACTTAGAACTGATAATGATGAATTATTAGAGTCAAAAGAGGAGATTAGTATTGGGACAACACTTGGTAAGAGTAGACATGTTTTGGTATTTCATGATGTCAAAGAGGATAAGCTATATGATCAAGTACAAGTTGGAAATGAGATCCAATAGGGAGAAGTATTATATGTGCATTAAGAGGTTGTTTCTCAAGAACTTCTTGATCACATGTTAGTTGTCCAAGATCAAGATTTTTCTCAAGATCTTGTGGTAGATAATATAGATCAAGTACAAACTCATATTTATTTGAAAGGTAGATAAGAAGACAAATCACATAGAACCATTGATGAGGCAAAGAGAATTATTGAAGAAGAAGACCATTGGCAATAGCTATACCATCATTTCATGGGTGAGATTGGTGATTTTAAGATGGCAGACTTAAATGATGGGATAATGTAGTAGGTTAGATCCTATGAAGATTCCATTAATGTTTTGGAACATGTAAAACACTAGCTTGATGACCTCATGTATCATGAAGAGAAGTTTGAGTAAGTGGAGGTTATAGATAACAAGGAGGACAAAGATGATTAGTAGATACAAATAAATCTCTTTCAAGAGCTCGAAGATCTTGATCAAGTTGAGGATCAATTAATTGAGAAGGAGGAAAAATATTTTCCCATGGAGGATAATGATCAATATTGGGTAGAATATATAGATCTCCTTGATGGTCCTAAAGAAATTGAATCAAAGAAGAACCCTAGTCTTATTGAGGACACCATAGAAATCAAAGAGGTATGTTTTATTGAACCACTATTAGAGGTTGTGGTTGAGGAGCGATATGAGAAATCTAAGGCTATCTGGATGCACATAGCCAACCTATTTAGAGGTACTTGGTTT
The DNA here is from genome assembly GCA_037957365.1 of Torreya grandis. Classification (NCBI taxonomy): domain Eukaryota; kingdom Viridiplantae; phylum Streptophyta; class Pinopsida; order Cupressales; family Taxaceae; genus Torreya; species Torreya grandis. The sequence continues at coordinate 701,910 of JARHVA010001473.1, read as the reverse complement.
TAATTGAACATCATGATAAAGAGGCTGATAGTTTCAATAAAGAAGTAGGCATCTAGACCAAGAGTCAAGGAGCTACACACCTCATTCAATTCCTCATCCCATGAGGCAAGAAAATTATCAAACTTTCATTTTGATCTAAGAGGAAAGGTACACATAGTTTTAGGCTTTATATGTTATATTAATGTTTTTCAATTTATTCTAAGCATTATTTTATCACATTTATTTATTGTCCCTATTTTAGGTTAGTTTCCTTTCAATAAGTTCCTTAGGCACTTTGTTTTGTTTGATCTTATTTAGGTCTGTGTTTATTTCAAAAGAGGTTAGAGAAAGATTGTAAATCAATTTGTTGGACCTAGATAAGAGACTACATGCCTAATGGACTAGATTAGGCACATCATCTAGTTTTTTTAGCATAGATAGGCATGCAAACCTTAAGATTTGCCAAAGATGTTGGCCATTTTTTTGGCCCACATAAGAAGCTCTTGCATGGTTTTATGAGGCATATAGGTTCTCATGTGTTTTAAACATTTAGAACATGGACCATATTATAGAGACCTTGTGGGATGTTAAAAGTATTTGAAACAAGTGTGGAAATGCAAGGGATAAATATCATTATTCATTGTGTTCATTTAGGCATCTTGGGTCTAGTGGTAAAAAATCCAAGTAGGTAGTTTGATGATGTTATATCTCACATGTGCAGATAGTTAGGGAATTTGGTCATATGGGTTTGTTCACATTTATGTAAAATTTATATGCATAAAGTTTTAGGTCCTCTACCAAAGCACACCAAAAGTTATGGAGATCCAAAGTTGGCCTCTCAGCCAAATTTCATTGTTTTTCCATACTTAGCCATTTTCATGGAAGTTTAAATAGAGTCAAGTGAGCATCTTCACAAAGCTATATCTCACACGTTCAATAATAATAAGGGAAAATGGTAATATGGATTTGTTTAGTTTGGTCCCTAGTTTCTACATGCTAAGTTTCAGATCCTATATCAAAGTGCAAATGAAGTTACACATGATAAAAGTTGGATCCTCAATCAAATTTTGTTAAGTTTTCCATACTTATCCAAATGAGCTCGACCATCACTAGGATGTCATGTAGGATAAAATAGACCATATAATTTGTGAATTTAATATCTTGCTCAGGAAACCTCATACAATAAGTGGATCAAGTGCAAATGCAATTCTACATGCCAGGATCATCCTCAAAAAATTTCAGACCCACTCAATCTTTTTGATTTGAGTTAGAAGCTTTAAAATTTATACCTTTATAGTGAGATTTTCACACTAATGTTAATTTTAATCTTGAACAAAAGTAGGTCATTTTGAGCTTAAATTTGATGGTCACATGAACATTATTTAACATACTAAAAACCATCAAATTTAAGATCATGCAATAGTCATTGGCTTTCAAATAATAAGTCCCAACATGATAAATGGTCCTTGCTCAATCATAAATTTTGATCTAATGGTGCAAGTTGAGTCAAACATTTAGATATCTCAAGAGATCAACGCATGGCATAAGCACATAAGTTAGTAGAATGAAAATAACATCTTGAGGATTAAAGTGCATTTGGAACATGGCATAAACAAAGACAAGGTTGACATTTCAAAGATAGATCTGAGGCCTCATGTTTATTTTTTCTTAGTAAATCTAATAGAGTGAGCCAAGTCAAAGTTTTAAGGAGCCTAGTTAGTTTTTGATAACCAATTAGAGCAAAGGTGAGCCCAGGGTTTTTGATGGGAGTCAAATTGAAGCTATTTTCAACAAAAGAAAATGGGTCTTGTAGGGTTGTCCTGTCACCATGAAAGCTTGATCCAGTTCCATTAAAGGGACACAAACATGAAATAAGATATAAGGAACATTTATGTACTTCCATTGAGGCTAAATATGGACCTCTAGTTTGATATTTTATATCATGTAGGTTCTATTCTAAGACTATATTTGCCTTTTTTTAAAAGGAAGGGCCCATGAATACATGAATTATTAGTCCCTATAGAGATATAATGGGTTTATTTGAACCTATTATAGTACAAAAAAATTTCTATATATTCTATAGATCTATTTTAATATAAGGACTATGGGAAAACTAATGTCCTTAGATTGGTTTTCTGACTATAGTGGACCATGGAAATGGAGTAGGTATATGATAAATGCAAAATGGATCATTTGTAAAAATGGATCATTTGTAAAAATGGATCCATCATCATCAAATTAGGTAATCCACCACTCAAGGCATGGAATATTTATCAGTATCAAGATTTGAGGATTTGATCCTCATGATCAAGTCAAGTAGACTTAGGGTCCTAAAATGGTGAGCTGGTACTTGAAAGGAAATGAGGGACATTTGATTCTTCTCAAATGGACTTAGTAATCATGGAAAAAACCCTTATCTCTAGTAGGACACTCTTAGTCAATGAGAGGAGCTTAGGGATTAGTGAGATAATATGAGTCTATTTATTGAGTAAGTAAAGCAAACATAAAGCAATCAAGTACTGCCACATCAGTTTTTGATCTTTAGAGCCCTTTATCCATTCTCTAAGGCATTTTTACATATCTCTTTCTTTATTTATTTTATATAGAGAGGATTTTGAGCCAAAAAATTAATCTAATATATATTTTCTCCACTCCTTCTCTTGGGCATGACCAAACTCTACCAAGATGGTTCTTGTAACCTCTTGATATGAAGAGAAGACGATATTTTAGATTTCATTGTTTTGGTATAATGTGTACATGTAAAATTTGCATATGTGGTAGAAGTTTCTCCCTATTCAAATTATGATCTCACCTAGTTACTAGTTCATCTATTTATGCAGTTCATGTTTAGTATTCTACGTCTCTTGATTGAAGTCCACATATGGATACTATGATTGGTTAGTGTCTTAATTTAGACCTCTCCCTTCATTTTCCTTAACTTAGATCATTTTGTGAACCTCTTCATGAAACACTGATGTATGATAGATATTTGGAACCCTAGATCTAGTCTTTTACTTATTTTATTAGTGTTCTAAGAGTTAAACATGGTAGCTCAAACCATAAATTAGGTGCATCACCACTATTAACTTAGGTTTCCCTTTCATCTCTCTCTCTCTCTCTCTCTCTCTCTCTCTCTCTCTCTCTCTCTCTCTCTCTCTCTCTCTCTCTCTCTCTCTCTCTCTCTCTCTCTCTCTCTCCCCCTTTTCCTTATTCATTAGTAGGTTTAGTAGTGGGAATGAGTTAAAAATATGCATTAGAGGAGTTATCCTCTTTAAAAATCCTAGAGGTCTAGCCCCATTATAGGATACCCATATCTTGGGGTCATTCCAATGTTGGACTAGAGTTTGAGCAAGGAGGCCTGAACAATCTCCTTGATCATCTAGGGTGAAATTTTAGTCCCTAATAGTTATTGTAGATAAATGTCCACCTAATATACCATCATAAAACTCTAAAAGCACTTTTGGGACTTGATTGTGCTTGATACACCTTAACATGACTCCATTCATCTCTTTCCTAAATATTATTCCATTAAGAAGAACATAAGGAATAGATTGGAGTCTAAAATACCTTTTCTTGGACTGCTAGAAATCATATGGATATATGTTAGTCTATAGGAATATAGTCATGTCATGGATCCAGCTATTGAATAGAGGTGGATTGGCTAGTTGGGATGTATTTTATGTATATACTACATCAATAATATTTATATCAGAGTCTAGTTGTTTACATAATCCCTTTCCTCTTACAATATTTTTAATTTTTACGCTCACATCATATTCCATGACTTTTGTGATCCATTTTGATATGTTTTCATTTATCTCCTAGCTCACTGGAACTCTTTTACACTTTGGTGACTAACCATTAGGTGAATTTTATTATTGGAGAGTATATGCCTAAACACTTTGAGAGCTTCAATTACACCATTTACTTGCTTGTCCACAAAACTATACTTTTCTTCATAATCCTTCAAAGATTGACTAAAGAAATATATTGGCTATTCCAATTGTTATTTATTATGTTGGGTTATAGTAGCTGATATGCTACCTTCCCCTCTAAAAGTGTAGAGAATGAAATTTTTCTCATAGTTGAAGTTCACCAGAATAGGATCATGAGAAATAGCCTACTTGATAGCTTCAAAGATATCTTTTCCTTCCTATGTCTAGATAAAAATGATACTCTTATTAAGCATTATAATAGGGGGTTTGGACATAGAGGAAAAATTTGGAACAAATGTTCATAAGAGGTCGATATTTCCTAGGAAATTATGTAACCTGTTTTTATGGCTAGGAAGTGCTAATATAGATATAACACTTATTTTATCTAGGTCTATTATAATACCCTCTTTTAAAAAAATGTGGCCTAGTAGTTTCCCTTCATGAACTATGAAAATGCACTTTTTTGGATTGAGGGAAACTCAAAATTATCTAAACCTTTCAAAAAAATTCCTAAGGTGATCTAGGTGTGCATCAACATGTTTTGAATAAATGATGTCATTTAAGTATACCAAGATCATCTCATTTCTCAAACCTTTGAAATCCATATCCATGGCTGTTTGGAATGTAGCACCAACATTAATCAAATCAAAAGGCATATTTTTATATGCATACATACCCCATTTTTTAGTGAAGGTGGTCTTGAAATGGTTTGATTCTTACACTAGGATTTGGTTATATCTAGAATAACCATCTAGAAGGGAAAATCTTTTCGATCCTGATACAATTTGTAGAATTTGTTCTATGGGTGGAAGGGGATAATGATCCTTTAGGGATGCTTTGTTCAGGTCTCTAAAATCTACACAAAGTCTAATTTCACCATTATTTTTCCTTACAGGGACTAAGTTAGCAACCTAAAATTAATGTCTGATGGGGAAAATGATATTAGCCTCTATCAGTTTGGATAGCTCAGTCTTCATCAAGGTTTCTATTTTTGGATTCATTGGTCTATATTTTTATCTAATAGGCTTAGTATTTAGGTCAAGGTAAATTGTGTGTTGGGATAAGCTAGGGTCAAACCCCCTTAGATATTGATAACTCCAAGCAAATTTATCATCAAATTCTTGACACAACTCAATAAAATATTATTTTTTAGAATCATTACATAAATTTCTAATCTTCAATGTTTTGCCTTTTAAAATGAATACTGGATCATAGTCTTATACATTAACCATGATGATCTTATTTTCACCTTTCATTTGATTATTTGAATTGAAGATATTCTCTAAATTTTTAAGGCCCATGAGAAATTTTTTTGTATTAACTAAATGATTTAATCTTTGTATTGATCTTAGAGTCTTGACTAGTTTTTATCAAAGAATTCAGCCTTTTCTCTTAGAAAATTCATGATTTATTTATCATTATTGAATACTTCCTAGTTGGTTGTATTATCAAGAATAAATGGATTTAATATCAAATTTACATGATGGTTTTTTTATTCTTTATCTCTTTAGGAAGGTTATACTGGGAGCCTATCAAGGCCATACAATCAACATCTTTGTTCTATGCTCTTGGTATCACTTGAATGCTCAAACTAATAAAGTCTTCTAATAGATCCCAAATCCTATGTTTATAATATCTTAACAAGTTATTTTTTGTTATGATATTGGATATTACTTGGTGAATAATCAACTCACTATCACCAAATACTTGTAGATATTTTATCCTTCTTTCGTTGGCTAGTTAGAGACCTCAAATAAATGCTTCATATTTAGCTACATTGTTAGTGCAGGTGAACTAAAGTCTAAAAGAATATAAATAACTCTCATTTTGTGGATAGATTGAAACAATACCTACACCTACACCATTCCTACTTCTTGAGCCATCAAAGAATAGTTACCACATTTTTTGAAGATCTTTATCTAGTTTTACAAGATTCAAGATGATTGCAACATTTTCATGAATGCAATATGTACCCAACCTAATTTATTATGCATAGCCATAAAGATAAAATTGGATATTTGATCCTCATTCATCTGGATGAGTTTTCAGGGTATCTTCCATGGGAGTTCTAGCTTCATGATCATGCTCCTCTTCCTGATCTTGTAATGTGCAATTCATATCCATAAAATAGGAGTGTATGGCTCAATATGGTCTTTAAAAATTGGTTCAACTCTTATTTTTTCTCTTTTTCCATATCTCATCCTAAGTAATATGTGGGACCATTAAATAGATAAATACCCACCCATTTTTTTAATAAATTCTCAAGAAAGGTAGATAGTAAAATAGGGAGGAAGATCAATAACTAAGATATGTTAGGAAATGGGTAGGTTTGGACATGCATGGATGGTAAGGTTTAAACCTTTTATAGTCCTAACTATTTATATAGTAGTCACATATAACTTAACCACACCTTTTGAGATAGGTTTATAATTAATACCAAGAGTATCAGCTATTTTCTTGGGCATATCAAAATTACTATCCCCTAAGTCTACCATGAAATTGTGAACAAGATGTTTCCCAACTATGAGTGAAAGATAGAAAGGACGAGACTAACCATTTTTGATTACTTTTTGTTAGTTTATGGTTGACACAAATTAAATATAGTATTAAATCCCTTTGCCAAAACTTTATTTATTATTCAAAAGTTTTTCAAATCTTCTTATAGTAAGTCTCTTTGTACTAGAATGGATAGAACTTCCCACATAGTGACATTAAAATTATTTTTCTTCATTTTTAAAACAATACTAAAAGGAATGTTACCAAATTTCACTGGTGCCTTTGTGAGAGATATGTCTTCTTTCATGAGATTTGGGGTCAATAATTTTGATTTTGATTGGCCCATTAACACATTAGGTGTCCTATGTATTGTGTTGCCTTTTGTATATTCTTTTAAAAATTTAGAAGTTGTAGCTTGTTTCACTTAGGGGTTGATCACTTTCAATTTCCCTTTTCTTTGAATATGTATTTTTTGACACCAAACCACCACCATTGAATAACACTTCATCTTGATTTACAACACAAAAGTCCTCTTGTCAGTTCAAAAGAGTAGCCTCATTCTGAGTAGTTTCTTATGTATCTTTCTAGTGGGAAGTGGCTTCTTCTTCTTGTTATTGTGTGTTTGACATGATTTGCACCATTTAGTCTTGATAGATGATGCCATTAAGACAAGAATTTTGATTATGTGGTTGAGCATAAGGATAACACCATTAGTATTCCTAAGCCATGTTATTTTGAATCGGTATAATAACTTTAGAAGTACTTGGTTTAGGTAGATCATGGATATTTGGATTTTTTATTTGTATATTTTGAATTTGTGGCTATGAATTACCTTGTTATGGCTGCCTATTGGATTGGTAGGTTTGGTTATCTTACTGATAAATCTTGTAGTTCTAACATTACTACCTTTTCATTACTACAAACTCATTTCTAAATCTCTTAAGAAGTGACCTAACCTTATATAAATCATTAGTAGGAGCGAGAGTTAAGGATGGTTCTTTGATTATGGTTGGAATTAGGGAAACTATAGGTTGCATAGGAGGCAATTTTGGAAATAGAGGCATTGATGGCCTTGGGTAAATTTTTCCATCTTGGATTAGGCAATTTTTTTCTCTTATTGTAATTTCATAGGAGTTTGGGAAGTGTGGTGCCACCCATTGACTGAATAATGATAGCTATATCACTATTTAAAGCTCTTAAGTAATATAGGAAGGCATTATTTTGGGTCAATTTGACCAACACTAAAAATCTATTTTATGTCTTTTAAAATAAAAAATTGAAATGACTCATGAACTCATGATGATCCTATTAAATAGCAAGTAGTTGATCAACCAAAGAGAGGTGGTCACTCTTGTCTTCAAATTGTGTGCATAGTGAAGTTCCTAAGTCATCCTAAACATTAATGGAATTGGGAGGTAGGACTCTATACCATTGTAAATATTTACCTTTAAAAGAGGAGATAAGGAGTCTAATTGCAACATTATATTGTACTATATTGTGGACTGAGAAAATATTATCAATATCTTGTATATTTTCCATGGGAGTGGTGGAAGTTTCACTAGTGAAATACATAAGGATTTTTAAATCCAAGGTGGGTATATCATCATATTGGGCCAATTGAAGTGGGCTACCTCCATTGAAGGCTACAAATTTTTTATTTCTCAAAGCCATAATGGGAGGTATGAAACTATTTTATGTATTTATAGGAGATGTAAATTGATTTTCAAGATATACTCTAGTGTAAGGTACAACTAATCTTGACATATTTTTATATGGAAATGATAAATTTTTTAAGTCAACTTTCTTACCTTTAGTAGACGATCTTGTTTATATCTTTGGCATACCTAAACCTTGATTTCTTGAATCCATAAGCTAGTGGAGTCACTAAGTGCTTTTGAAATGTGTATGAAGCTCATACAACACTGAATAATAATAGCAACAATCTTTTAGTAATAATTTAGAGGTCCCATCAGGCATGCCAAAAACTATTATCACATAGATGGTGTACCCATCTTTGTGTTGTATCATGTGGTGTAGAAATATAATGATATAATGGGACCACCTCCAAGATATAAAAACTTTTCAAATTGAGTTGAAACTCTAAAGAAGGCTGACTTCCTTTCACTAAATTTGGTGCAACTGATAAACTACTAGTTCATGTGTAAATTTTGCTTCTTAGTGATCTTGCTTCTAAGCCAAGGTTTAACTGTGAGAAAAAGAGTTTTAGAAATGAATTTTCAAAACTAGAAATGGTGATTGCACCAAATATTTAAAGTGGATTTTAATGCTTGATTTGAATGAATAGAATAGAACAATAAATATATTGATTTTTTTTGGATCACAAACTCATGAAAATATGAAACCAAAGGTAATATTGGGTATTTCTCATATAAGGGATAAGATTCTTCATTTTTTAATCAAACAATATCCCAAAAGGGTAAAATAATACCTTAGATGAAATTTTATGACTAAAATTAGAATAAAAACATCCACAAATTTGATAAATAACCTTGCATACACAAATATAACACAAAAAAGAAAAATAAATCTTCAATCTAATAATTCTCATTCTCTAGGTTACCGTATATAGATAACTTATTCAAAATGTAGAATAATTTATCTAACAACAAAAATATAAAATTTGATATGCTATAGTACCCATATTTATACAAAACATACTCGTGAAAGAGAGATAGTTAACAAAAAATTCCATGCTTAATTCAAGAGCAAGAAAAATCTAAAACATCCATGCAAAGCGGCATGATCTTCAATTGGAATGGCATCTTTGGCAAGTTAAACAGATGGAAAAAGGAGCATGCAAATTTTGGGAATTTTAAAAAACTACTATAGGCATGGGAAAACTTGATAAACCTTCATGCAATGCCTTCATAATCTTAAGTTGAGCTATTGTATCTTCTCCATGCAATGAGGCACCAAAATGAACTCATACTAAAAAAAATAGATAACTTTTAGATATCTTAGGTTATTTCTTGCAAAACCTAACTTTTATTTTTCAATTGGGACATTTACAATTTTTTAAGTCGTCCAATTTTGACAAAACTAAAAATACAATTTATAACATGAGTTTTTGCAAGTTAAGTAATTCAAACTTTATCAAAAAGGAAAGTTCAATTTACAAGTTTGCTTTTCACAACTTTTTAATTTGTCATAAAGGAACATGGAAATTGCAAGTGGCTATTTTTCTAAAATAGATGCCAAAAATTATAGTTGTAATTTTCAATGTACAACTTTACAATATATTTACAACAAAGAAATATAATATACAAAATGTATTTGATTTAAATAATTAATCTACAACCATAACCTCTAAAGACTCTTTATCTTTTTTTGCTTGTTTCTTCTCACTATAAGGATAAAAAATCTTGATGATCTATAGGATATAATCTTCATCAAGACCAAATGAATATAGGTGGCTTATTTCACATTCTACAATTATGTTAGAGAGTTCCATTTATGCAGCCCTATATACTTGAGTTTCTTTCCCCATTTGATCCAGTGTACAATGGTACCTTATAAAATGGTAGATGGAGTTCATGCTAAATGTTGTGTTAAGTGTTAACTCTCCTTCAACCACTCCTTTGAATTTGTCTTGAAATTCTTATACTAAAAAGATTTGGTCTTGATGATTTGTTGCTTAACATGATACTTTATTAAGAAATTCTTCAATGTCAAAGCTCATATTTGTGAACTTTTAATGTATAGCCTTAGATTTATTAATACTCTCTATGAGTATTCTTATTTTAAAATTATTTGATATGTCTAGTTCCTCATGCTCTGCATCATTTTTCAATATATTTTTTTCAATGAGTGTATCAGTTTCAATCATGTTCACAACTTACAACTTTGTTTAAAATAGGTTCAACCTTGTTATCTCTTCCTGATATTTGCTTATTTGATCCCTCAAAGTTGTGTGTCCATCCTTCATAGATTTTTAGTAGTCCATTACTAACTCAATGACTTTGTTTATGTTTGAAATGAGCTATTTTACCTAGTCCTTTATAGCCCTTCCCATGTTTCCAATATCTATTACTACATCAAGTGTTTCTTTATCATAGATTTGAATAATATATTATGTTGGTTAGGTAGCAAGCTCAATGAAGTCATCAATTGTTCAATTTTATTCTTCAATTCATCTTTTATGATCTTGTCACTAACCATTTTCTCTAAAAGAGAGTTACTTCTTGATTGAACATCATGTTTCAATCCCTCTCTTGTAGGATGACCAAGGTGAACCTTTGATATTTGGTAATCCACCACAACCAGATCTTCTTTTTATTTGTCTAGTGGGGGGACTACAATTTCTACATACTTCTCCCATACTGAATCATATAGTATTCTTGATATGGTTCTGGGAGATATCTTTGATGCCTTTGTAAGGACAAAATAAAGTGTGATTAGGGACACCATCTGCTTCTATTTCTTCCCCATTGATTGCACTAGCCAACTCAAAGTGGCATCATATTATCCTAACACTCCCAACTCTGAATCTACAACTAAAGTTGTTTCACTGGTGATTATGATGATGAGTGATATATCCTTCATTAAAATGGCTACTAAGTCTTTAGATGATGTTTTATCAACCTCTTCCACATATGTGGGTTGAGTGGCCACATTTGTATTAATGATTTATTTTATCTCTGCCTCCTTTGTGGGGGTTAGGGTTATTGTGGAAATGAGAGAAATGGGTGTAGTTGAAATAGATGTGCCTATCGGGGGTGTGGGAGATGGAAGTGACACTAGTGGAGGGGTGAGCACAAAGAGTGGAAAAAGGGGAACATTTGAGAGTGTGGAATCCATAGCCATGAATGAATTAATCAAAGTTATGGGGACACTTAGCGTTGATGAAATGGGAAAGGCGATAAGTGATGAAAATGAAGAAGTAGTTATCCTAGTGGTTGGGATGGCTAACAGGATTGTAATTAGGATGACTAAATCCATATTTATATATTGTTGTATGGTTTAAGATATTAATGGAGTGGTGGTGGTGATTAGGTATGAGATGGAAGGAATTATGAAAGAGGGGAGTGAAATTATAGAAGAGCGAAGAATTGTGGAAGAGAGGAGTGAAAGTGAATATTGATTGTCCAATTGAGTTGATTGAACTATTGGCAATGGAGTTACTAGTATAGGTGAGCTAGTGAAATGGAGGGGGGAATTTCTTGAGATGATGGTGGAGTGAATACAAGAGGAGGAGGTGTTTTTGCTAATGGAATAATAGAGATAGGAGGAAAAACTATGATGGAGATAGGGGGATAAACTATTTGTACTTCAAGGGTAGTTGTATCTTATGCTAAAATAACTATGGGTTTATCTGTTATGGTCCCTTGGCTAATATATTATCCTCTCTTAAAAATTTTATTATATTTTCTCTTATGAGATACCACTAGCCTATCTACCTATTCTATTTGAGTTCCATTACTGGAACCTTATGCTACTGGGGGTACTCCCTTCTCCTTGATCTCTCTTAACTTCTCACTGATGATCATTATTTCCATGGTCAACTTGACCCCTTTTATTTTAAGCCAATTGATTATCTTATTTATTAAATTTTTGGTTATATCCATTAATGATGAGGACTTAGCAATAGACCACTTAACTACTAGAATGGGTTGAGAAAAGATTTTATTATCATAATAGACCTTGTCTAGTGGAGATTCATCATCTACCAAATCCTTGAGGATTGGTGCCTATTAGAGTTGTTTCCAAGGTCCAAATAATGTGAATGCAATGGTTAAGTGATCACATGAGATGAAGTTGGTGCACACAACAAAGAAGATAAAGCAATTTGAAATTATACAAGGAGATAAATTACACAAGACAAATAGGAGAAAACCTAGTATTTCATTAACATAAGATGGCCAAAGTGAAGAATGCATATAAGAGAGCATGTAAGTAACTCCTCCACAAAAGGTGGTCAAGGCACTCCAAGAATAGACTATAACTCCTCCATGAAAGGTGGTGACAGGGTGCTAAGAATAGAGAAGTAACTCCCATACTCAGAATAGCCGATAAAAGGAGTTACTTATGACATTCTTGTGAGACCTATGACACATCTATGACACACATCTCCACATAAGCTAGCCTATCCCAAAAATGTAGGAAAACTCCATGTATGCACAAATATATAATTTCCCTAATTAAATAATAGGGAAAAATAAAAACCTACACTAATACCCCCCATAAATGTAGCTTAGGTGGGCAGTGTGGAAATATAAAATGGGTCCCGATAACTAGGCCTAATGATGTACCCATGTACAAATGTAATCTCCCATAAGATAGAGAAAAGGAGAAAACCCATAGGACAAAACTCCCCCAAAAAGAGAGACATAAAAGAAAGGAAGAGGCTAGTGGCCCCCCCGAAGATGATGCTACTAAAAATGTGGACCGCACCCCAAGAAGAGCTCATAGATGAATGAACTTGCTCTCGGTGAAAGGTATGGTGAAATTCAATGACTTGACTATGTATAAGATCCAAAATGAAATGCATTTTAATCTCTATGTGCTTGGTCTACTAGTGCTAAACTAGATTCCTACAAATCTGAATGGTACTCTAGTTGTCATAATAAATGATGGTGGGTTGCCTGATAGGAATGCCAAACTTAGAAAGAATCCCCTAAAGCCAAATAGCCTCAATAGTTGCATTAACAACTCCCCTGTACTTTTCCTCTATGGATTATATAGTAATATCATTCTGCTTCTTGCTAGACCAACTGATAAGACTAGAACCTAGGGAGAAACTGTAACTAGAAGTGGACTTGCGAGTTTGTGAATCGCCAGCCCAATTTGAATCTATATATCCAACCAAGTTAACCTCTATGCCAAATATATAATGAATCTCATATTTATGTGAACCTTGTATGTAATTCAAGATCCTCTTAGCTACTTTCTAATGCAGCTCATGAGGTTCTTGCATAAATCTAGAGACAAGTCCCACTGTATATGATATGTCAGGCCTGGTGTGAGTCAAGTAGATGATACTACCAACAAGTTATCGATACCAAGTGGCATCCACCAATGGTGAAGAATAGTCAACCTCAAGTTTGACTCATAATAGAAAGGGAGTTAGAGATGGCTTGCAATCAGCCATGTGAAATTGAGCCAATAAGTCAAGAGCATACTTAGGCTGTGCAAGAGAAATCCTTGAATCTGATTGTGAGATCTCGATGCCAAGGAAGTAGTGCAACAAACCTAAGTCTATCATGTCAAATCTATCCTAGAGAAATGCCTTCACTACTGTAATAGTTGATGAAGAACTCTTGGTGATCAGAAGGTCATCAACATATAGAACCAAAATCAGGAGTGAATCATCCTATCACAAGAAGTAGACATTAGGGTCAAAATGGCACCTACTGAAATCCATTGTGAGAAGGAAGGAATTCGTATTGGCATACCAAGCTTGAGGGGCCTATTTGAGGCCATAGATAGATTTCCTAAGTCTGCATACTAAGTAAGAATCTTGAACAAATCCTGGTGGCTATTTCATGTAGATCTCCTCCTCTAGGTCTCCATGAAGAATGGCACTCTTCACATCCATCTAGTGTACATCCCAACCATGTGTTGTGGCAATAGCCAAGGTGAGTTAGATATAAGTCATCTTTGAAATGGGTGTAAAGGTCTCTAAGTAGTCAATGCCTACCACCTGTGAGAAACCCTTGGTGACCAATCACGTCTTGTACTTATCAACTGACCCATTTGCTACAAACTTGGTCTGATATATCCACCTACATCGAACCATCTTCCTTCCCTTAGGAAGTGAAGTCAAATCCCAAGTGTGACTTTTGATTAAGGAAGAATATTCTTCTTCCATAGCATTATCCCACTTAGGTACCCCCGATGCCTCTCAAAAAGTTTGTGGATCTAAAATTGAAGTAAAGAAGGCATGTGGATCTCTTTGAAAATCCCCCTAGTACGTCTATCATTTGTAGGATCTCTTGCCCAAGTGATAGCACTCTCAAGTGTTTGTCTAGCCCAAAGTGGCTTGGAAGTGGGTGAGTTAGGTGTTAACACCTCATCCTCTGATTGACTAGAGGTGGATGGCTCTGCATCATTGTCCTTGTATCTGAACTCGAAAAAGAAGAAGATGTCTCTAGCTCAAGAACATGTTGTATCTAATATGAATATGATGAGGAATCATCATGAAGAAGTAGATCTAATGAGGGAGAAGAAGTGCCAAGTGTTGAGTCTCTAGGACTCTCCTGAAAATGGACACTTCTCTCGATGAACAACTCATGAGTGACTAGATCTAGAAGGTGATACCCCTTAATACCATCTGAATATCCTACAAAAATGCAAGGCTTGGACTGGTATTCCATATCTTTGCATTTCTTTTTTCAGTATGTGGGCCATGGTTGGGGATATTCAAACCCTAAGGTGCTCAACATCAAGTTTCTTTTTATGCCAAGCTTCAAAAGGTGTTATCCATTTCAAAGATTTGTGAGGAACCTTGTTTTGAATGTAGCAAGCACAATTGATGGCTTTGGCCCAATACTATGGTGCTAGGGATTTAGAGTGAATCATATAGCTACCCATCTCTTTCAAGAATCTATTTTTGCATTTTAAAACCCCATTCTGTGAAGGACTATAAGTGATTGTGCCTTGCAAATCAATCCCCTCTATGGTACAAAACTACTCAAACCTATTGCTGACATACTCCCCTCCATTATTAGTTTGAAGAACCTTGATGGATTTCTCACTCTATTTCTCAACAAGAGCCTTGAAGTCTAGAAAAATTTCAAACACTTCAGACTTTTGTTTGAGAAAATATATCCAAGTGTACCTAGAGAAATCATCAATGAAAGTGAGGATGTACTTGGCCCTTATGAAAGATGGTTTGGGAAAGGGTCCTGATACATCACTGTGGACTAACTCCAAAGGTTTTAAAGCCCTCCAAGCTTTGCCTTTGTCAAATTTTGCCTCAGGATGCTTCCCCAGGGAGCACCCCTCGCAAAGTCCTTTTGAGAATTAGACACAAGGCAAGCTAATGACCATGTCATTTTTGCAAAGTTATTCAAGGTAGTGGTAGTTAAGGTGGCCAAACCACTCATGCCATAATTAGCTAACTCCATCTAAATGAGTCAGCAATGTTGTTGGCGAAGAATCAGGTGCAAAATGTGAGGTGTATAACCTTACTTAGTGATCTGTCCTACCCACTGCCATTGTAGTATCACTATGCAACTCCCTAATAGCTACTAAATCTGGTGAAAACTCAACTCTCATACCCCAAACAATGTGAGTGATTTGGTATACTAATAGGAGATTGGTTGAAAGAGAGGGAACACTTAGAACATTATTGAATGTTCCTCCTTCCATTTCAACTGACCCTCTCCCTGCAATAGAAATTGATGTGTCATCACCCAAACTAATTGAAGTCATGCTACAAGGCTCTAAAGATGAAAACTCAACTAGTGAAGAGCCCATGTGGTGAGAAGCACCCAAATCAATGACCCATGATGTTGTAGAAGCTGCAATTACTACAAGGGCCTTGCCTTTTTCTTTCTCCTTACCCTTGCCTTTTGCCTTGGTAGAATCTTGGGTAGATGAATTCTGCTTGATGGACTTAGAAACACCTATGTTGTGCTTCTCTAGAAGATGAGTTAGGTGATCTATTTGTTTCTTCATGCATTTGTGTTGATCATGCCTTGTCTTTTTACAATAGGCACACTTAGCCTTCTCCTTCTTAGGTTTAACATTGGAGGAGGAAGACTCAGTGTTGTTTTTGGCAAGATTGTTGTTTTCTTTCTTCTTCTCCTCCTTTGTTGAAGTCTTATCCTTACCATTTCCAGATATCAAATCTTGGGGTTGAGTAGACTTCATTGTGCCTATTTGGATTAGTTTATCTTGTCCCTAGTCAAGTCAACAATGAATGAATCCAAAGAAGGCATTTTCCATGTAACACCAAGGGCACTTTTTATGGCATGGAAAGTGGAGACAAAGACTAAATAGCTTGGACCTAACTTTGTGAGAATAGAAATGATGAGTTGATCATATTTATTCTCTATCCTATATTATTTCAATTAAAATCTAATGGCCTTAAACTTAGTGAAGAAGTCCTATAGGGTGTCAAAGTTTCTAGGACTTAGACTTATGCGTTCATTTTCAAGCTCATGACCTCTCATCTCATCAAGCTTCCCAAATAAGGTTTCTAGGGTGTCCCATATGTCTTTGGGAGTCTTGGAGGTTTCTAAATGGAAGAGAAGTTTTGGAGACATAGACAAGCTCAGTAATCCATAGGCTTCATCACTATGGTTGTACCACTTGACCTTTTCAACATTAGTGATGAGTTCTACTTTAGTACCCATGGTGATCCTATACAACCCTTTGCTTCTAAGAATGATTGAGATTTTAACCTTTCATTCATGATAGTTAAAGGGTGTTAGGGGTTTAAGTTAAAAATAATCCATTTTAAGCTGAATTTAGGTGAAGTTGTGTTGATTGCAAGTTGTGAAATTATGCAAAAAGGAGAATGAAAGCAAATATTGCAAGTGCTGAAAAGCAATCACACCCCCTAAACTATTGATCCCCCCACAAATATGCAAGTGCATGCTCAAAAGATGTTGAGCTCAGCTGAGAATGCATCTTAGAGCAATCAGTGCAAGACTTTAAGCAAACAAGATGTCAGACTCAACCAAAAATGCATCTCAGGAGACCCAAATTTTAGGCACTTTATAAACTAGTGAGTTTTTAACAAATAACAAGCCTACACTATGGAGAATTTAAATACAAACACTTTTCAAAAAATGGCACCCACATATGAGCTACCATTTGCAAGATATTAAAGATTTAATTTCTCGTGAACTAGCATTTTTGCAAAAAAACAACACTAAAACATTAAAAAATGTCTATTTTGAGAGAGAAAGTGGCCTTCCAACCACTCATTAGACTTGACACAGATCAAGAAATCTAAAGGAGGTCTTTGTGAGGGGGAATTGGCCTCCTACCAACTTGGGACTCACCCTTCATCTTTGACAGGTGAAGATACAAGTTTAAATTTAAACCCCCAAATTATCAAAACTTACAAATTGTCTAAAATACTTAATACTCAATCAAATTGACTGATTTTTTTTTGACAAGTCAATTTTAACTAAAAAAATAAAGTAAAAGACAATTTAATGCATTTCCAAGTGTTTAAGGGCCCACATGGGATGCCAAACAAGGAAAAAAAGTGTCATTTAAAAAAAATAGTTCTAGTAGTTTTCTCTCACCAAAATAAGCACAAAAAAAGGTAGGTAGAGGCAAATCCATAAAGGGAAAGAAGGTCGTTAAGAAACTTGCAGTCAAGAAGGTTGTCACTAATCCAAAGGTTGCAGCCACGCCCAAGGTTCCTATCAAGCCTTCTGTAAAGAAGACCCTTGCTACCAAGCCAGTTGCTAAACTTGTCACTGCAAAGAAGGTTGCCAGAAGGCCTGCAAAGAAGCCTACCGCTGCAAAACCAGCACCTGCTACAAAGAAACCAGTGAGCGTCAATCTCTAGTTTTCAAAGGCAATGGCTTTTATAGATGAAAATGCCCCGACGGTGAATCCTCTTATGGCTGAAGTTGCTATTGCACCTGGAAACACTGAAGAGAAGATACCCAAGGCCAAGGCTCATAAGGAAAAGATTAAAGCAAAACAAGAAATGATATTCAAAGGTTTTTTTTAATTTTTAGATCAGATCTAGAAATAATAAAAAGAACATAAAGAGAACTCCACTCCTCACAATTTAAAAATAAACTAATAGAATAACCAGACACATGATTATCAAGGTGGCTCTGATAGCATATCAGAGTTGTTTCCAGGGTCTAAATAACATGAATGCAATGGTCAAGTGATCACACGAGATGAAGCTAGTGCACACCACAAAGAAGCTAAAGTAATTTGAAATTATACAAGGAGATAAATTACATAAGAAAAATAGGAGAAAACCCAATATTCCATTAACAAAAGATGGCCAAAGTGAATAATACATATAGGAGAGCATGTAAGTAACTCCTCCACAAAAGGTGGTTAAGGCACTCTAAGAATAGACTATAACTCCTCCATGAAAGATGGTGAGAGGGTGCTAAGAATAGAGAAGTAACTCCCATACCTAGAATAGCTGGTAAAGGGGAGTTACTTATGACATTCTTATGACACCTATGACACATCTATGACACACATATCCACATAAGCTAGCCTATCCCACGAATGTAGGAAAACTCCATGTATGCAGAAATATATAATTTCCTTAATTAAATAATAGGGAAAAATAAAAACCTACACTAATAGTGCCATGTTAAAAGCCTTGATCTAATCGAGGGTTATCCTAGAATAATCCTTCAATCTCACTTCTTATTCATCTTGTAGGTCCTCCCAATAGTCTTCATAGTAGGGAACATGGGAATATGTTGTGATTCCAAATGTATTAGTAATGTTTCCATTTATATCATAAAATGGCCTTGCCTCTAGATCCCTCAAGGTCATTTGAGTCATTTCAACATCTACACACTTGGATTTAGCTAAGGAAGGGCATGTATACCTCCTTATACTAATGGGGAAATGAATTCCCACCTTATGTTTTCTTGATAACAACTTGTGAGTCTTGACAAGCTACCTCACAAGTTTCATTAAAGTCCATTTGTCATTTACATACCTTGGGAGGTTGTAAGGACAACCATTGAATCCTCCTAATCTGATGTATGAGTATGTGGGGAATTAAATGAAATAGGATCACCATATTGTGATCTTTGAATTAGCAGTATCAGATAATATTTTATTTTCTAGCTTTGTATCAAACATGACTATGATGCAGTATATGAATGCATCATTCACCCTTCTAAAGTGTTGCCTACTTTCATTGAGAGTGAGGTTAGGGTAATAATTGAAAACCTTGTTTACTTGGTCAATACTATATTCAATCCTAGGAAGGCTCTCCCCTTTTCTAATATGTAAATTATATATGAAGTCATATATAACTTCCTTATTTCTAGACTTACATCAACTACTTATGTATGGAGTCACTTATCAGCTATGCCTAGTAGATGTATTGCTTGTTTTGGTGGATTACCCATATGTATTGGTACATCTAGTCCTAAAAGTTCTTAGCATTGGGGTTCTAGTGACCATATGAAAGAGTATGATTAAATCACCCACTTCATCCTTAAAGTCTATCCTTGTCAGTGTTTTGTATGGTCTTGTAGAGGTAGGCCTATATGCCTTTATCCATTGTTTATTGATTACCCTTAAACATTAAGTGTTATTATCCTGATATAAGTTATTTGATGATTTAGGAGGTATATCAAGATAAATCTCATATTTAATGATTAGGAACATTGAGTCTATAAATTTAGGGTCTAGGTTTAAAATCCTTTCCCCCTTGTCATTTAATACTTCTCTCTTTTTTTCATCATAGTAATTCACTAATGTGAGGACTAGCTCAGGGATCTGCATTGATAAGGAGAAGGTTGTTGCATGGGGCAATCCACTATCATAAATGCTCTAAATCTAGTCATTTTTGAATTTAACATTTACCCTAGTCTAGAAATCACCTAGGTCAATGTGACCTAAGTCTGTATCTATAATCTCATTTCTGTTGGATTCCAAGCTGAGTAGGACACTAGGTCCTTTGGATTTGAATTTCATCTCTTTTCCAGACATGGATTATAGGGAATATGACAGGGTAAAATCAACTAAAAAGTTCATGGGCTTTGGGGTTGAAAAACATAGGTAAAAGTTTTGATGGAGATTATGGTTGTAAAATACACTTGTACAGTTTGATGAAAACTTTGGTGGGTTTCAAGATTTCGATTGTAAGTAAGATCCATGGTGGGATTTGGAATTGCAAAATGCACTAGGTTTTTCCATGGAGTTATGGGGTTTCAAATGTAGGTGGAAACTCCATGGGTTTTAGAATTTATTTGGTAGGTGAAAAGTCTATGGGGACTATGTGAGGAATCTTTAAGGGAATATATTACTGGTTTGAATGAAACCCTAGATTCTTGATAAATAAAAAATGTTTGGAAGGATTCCATGAGAACTTGGGTTACTAGATGATAGGTAACCAAATGATTTTGAGATTATAACAAGTGAGAAAAATTAAACCCTGATGACACTGAGCAAATGGAAAATAAACATATAATTAATACCATATGGGAGAAAACACAAAAATAACCTAAACAAGCTTGATAGATAAAAAAGTTAGATAATAAAAACATAGGGGGATTTAGGAATACTATGTAGGGGGTAGTGATGACAGCATGTCTCAAGGTTGCATGGCTGAATATATGGCATCATGGTTTGGTCACTATCAGGGTCATGGTTCTTTCACATAGCTATGATCTCAAAATTCATAAATAAACATTGATTTAAAATTAAGGTCATTTTATTTATATATCCTCTATAATTAATACACCCTAGGTTAGTAGTTGGTGGGATGTTTTGAAATTTAGATTCTTGGATAAATATCTCAACTTTGTAAAATTATAATTTGTACTTTGACCTCCACTTTATACTAAGTTCAATGGTAATGGGAAAGCAAAACTTGAGGCATAATTTACAACTTTGCAAGTTTCAAATTATAAATAGGGTTCCAATTTTTGTAGAAAGGGTAGTCGGTGGGAAGCAAAAATCAAGTTGTAATTTGTAACTTTTCAAGTTGAAAGTTAAAATTGGAGTTTTGGTTTTTGGTAAGAATGATGCATGGGAAGTGGAGTTTGGAAATCAATTTACAATTTTTCAAGTTGAAAATTGCATTCAAATCTTTGATTTCCATGGGGAAGGTGTTTGGTGGAAAGTATAGATCCATTTGCAATTTATGAGTGGGGTTCCAATTTTTGATGGTTGTGAGTTGTGTGGGAAGTGGAGGTTACAAAGTAATTTACAAGTTTTCAAGTTACAAATTGCATTTCGATCTCTGATTTCCATAAGCTATGAGTAAAGTAGGAAATGGAAATCTAGATGGAATTTTCAAGTTTGTAAGTTGTAAATTGTACCTAGATCTTTAATTTATATTAGGATTTTAAAAATGAGTGTCCTAAGTAATTTTAAGGCGTTTTTATAAAAAAACTAATGGGTCTCCCTTAGTGTAATATATATTTTGAAATTTTTGGGACAAAAATATAAATAGTTATAAAACAAGGTTATCAACCTCTCATCCCATTTATAGGTGCTTCTTCACTCTTGGAAAATGAAATTGAACTTCATTGGCCTCAAGTTATCAAGAAGCAAGATACACTTCTCCCTAAATCCAACACTATGAGCATGCCAAGAGAATCATCTAAGATTATTCATCTTGATCAAGAGTAGCCAATGGATGAAGTAAAAATGAGATTATTTATGCCAAAAAAACAAGTTTGGAATGAGTATGATTTGGTACTTGACTCACATAGTCAACCTATATACCTAAGAATGAAGCAACTA
Organism: Torreya grandis; assembly: GCA_037957365.1. NCBI lineage: Eukaryota > Viridiplantae > Streptophyta > Pinopsida > Cupressales > Taxaceae > Torreya > Torreya grandis. The sequence continues at coordinate 680,107 of JARHVA010001473.1, read as the reverse complement.
GGTCCAGTTGTTGGTCAAAGAGGCTATGAGCATGTTAATATCTCCAAATAAAAAAAGAAGCCTCCACTCTATGAACCATGTCTAATTAGACTCTAATCATATTCTAAAAACCTAATTCCATGGTGTCATGATGCTCAAGAAATTTCCATTTGATCCTAGAGGAGAAATTAAAATTGAGGTTAATTGTGTACAATGTTTGCTTTTGTGTTGTGTTTTATCAATGTTTATGAGCACAAGTGTGTATTTTATCTTGTTTTGTGTGTTGTGTGTTTGGAGGTCAAACAATTTGTCTTGTACTATGTCAAACTTATTTTAGGTCTAAGTTTGACTAGTATATGACTCCATTTCCCAATAGATAGACTAGGCAACTAGTCTATATGATATGAAAGCAAGCATCCATAGGAGACTGCCAAAAATGTTAGACAAAATATTGGATGCCATTACCTAGGTTCATAAAAAACTTGCTTTTCATGCCTCATGACCTTGTTCACAACCCATTCCATGATTTATAAGGTCTTAAAAGGGTCTTTCTAAAGTATTATTAGCATAAATTAATGCTAATTTGATAATATTAAGGTAATGCTTTATATTGAGTCTTATGTTAGTGTAGTTATAAAATGTTATGAAGAGGTTGGTATAAAAGGTGTTAAAAGTTATAAAGTTTCTTTCAAAGTCATATCATGTTTTGACCAACTTGTATTAATAATTTACATTGGTTTGGAGAAGTTAAGGTTCTTTTGGAAACTTTAAGGTAAGTGAAAATAAAGATTAAAAGGGCATATAACTAACTCCAATACATTTAAAGTCAAAAAGGATCAATTATTCATACACAATACTTTTTAGAGCTTATGGAGGAGTTATCTAAAGTGAATCAATGTCAAGAATGTCAAGCTTTGTCAATTTTTTACGTGCAATGTCTAGAAAAGATAAAATAACTCCAAAGAAGGCATTTTCAATCATTTGTAAAGACTTGGGAGGATCTAATTTCATGATAAAAAATCTTCAGGGTGTCCCTTCACCTTCTCTATGTTACATCCATGGATATATATCTTGTACAGGTCTTGAGAAGTCAAAAATTGTACTAGAACCTCCATCACTCCCTTGGAAAGATATTAAGGGTAAATTTCATATGCTCAGTGTAGACATAGGAGAGATAGTCATAGTTTGAGCTTATGGTCAGAGAAAGGGGGCCTAATGGCCTTTAGTTTTTATTGACCAAATTTGACTTTTAGGTCAAATTAGGACCCCTATATGTAAAAAATTGAGTTTTAAGTCTTTTAATGGGTTTAATGCTTGGTAATGAGGTATATCATGTCATTTAATGTTATTCAATGTTATATTATCCTTGGTTATTAATTTTATTAGCCAACATGTCCTTTTGAGTCATTTTAGGGGTTAAAATTGAGAATTTAATGAGTTATATAGATTTATTAGGAAGTGTGAAGGTACTAAAATATTATTTAATGTCCCATGTATCCTTAAAGTCCTTAATTAATTGACATAACTGAAAAGTGGTAGGTTCTTCAATTGAAAGGGTGGTTTTCTTAAGAGAGAGATTTTGGCACTTGTACAACTCATGGGGAAGTGTACCATGTGGGAGAATATCATGGAACATCCCTTAATATTCCCTACACTAATTCAAACATTTTATTTTCTCTATAAGTTCCATTTTTGACCCAAAACCGTTCTACTCCATCTTTGCTTTCCTAGACATGTAGAAGTGACCTTCAGGTTTTTGCTCAGTATAGACAACTGAAGAAGTTTAAATTCAAATTATTATATTAGAATGTATTAAAATTATATGCCTTAATTTATATATAATTATTTTTAATAATGGTGGATTTCACTTCATGAATAATCCCCATGAAGTTGGTTGTACTTTTTTGCTTGTTATTTCATGTACCCTATAGGTTTTTCTTCATTTTTGGCAATTCCATACAAAATATTATATTAGATTGATTATATATTATATTTTATTACTTATATAATGTTACCCATGATGTTTTTCACGTTTCCTATTGATTTGATAACTAAATCATCTCATGTTGGCAAATTAGTCTCATTTGGTTGATAGGTAGTTTTCCACTATCTATAGAGTTTCTCATGATTTTGGAATGGTTCCATAGAGTTGTGATAGGTCCATAATCATGTATCCATTCTGTTTTTATCACCTTTACTTTGTAACTAGTCTCATGACATCTTGTTTGGATCCAATTTTCAATCCATAGTCATACTTAGCTCATCCACTCTTCAACCTTAGTCATGGCTTGTAAAGTTTTTAAGGACATCTATATAAGTGTGATGAAGGTTTAATATTTTTGGTATATCCTATTATAAAATTAAATAGTTAAGTGAAATTTCAAATAATGGAAAAAATTCTATGGCAATACACATTTTTTATACTTGTGCTTACTGCATACCATGGAAGTGCACCTACAGGTGCTTTGAAGGAAGTTTCCACATTGAGAATAAGGTTTTAAAGTTGGTTTAAAATGATTTGAAATATTTAAAATTTATTTATAGGTATGAAATAGGTTTACAACTCATAAAGTATCAAATTTAATGCTTACTTCCTAAATCCACTTTTGTTGCCTATATACTAGAGTAACCACCTATAGGTGGTCTTGACAGAAAATCAAAAGGCCATTTTGAAGCATTGAAATAAGTATTTGAAACATTATTAAAAACCAATTTTAATTTATATAATGTAAAATTTAAGGATAGGCTACCTTTAAAGATGAAGTCACTGAGTTCTGGGATTTAGTCCCTAAAAATGAAAAATAGAGGTCCATGAACATTTTAGGGATAGAAAAAAACATAGTTTCAAAGACTATCATGCATACCAATGATTTAATATTGTATTTAATACATAATAAATGAATGATACCAAATTTTAAGAACAAATTATAAGTGGAGTTTGGTTTTTTGAAGGTCCAAGGTTGACTATTTATGACTGTTTCCAAGAAGTAAATTCTATAGGCTTAGTGATCCAAAGTGATCTTAGTACTTCAAGGTGATAACAAGGAATACTTACATGTTTTGAATGGACTTAATGAGTGAAAAGAACACTAATAAAATTAATATCATCAATATTTGGTTAATATATGATGTTTTGAACCCCACAATGCACCTGTAGGTCACCTATTCACCATAATAAAGTTTACAAATTGGTTGTAGGGTTATCAAAGGGATAGAGTTTGATAACCTTGGTATATACCTTTATAAAAGAATTATAAGAGTGAATTTAGTTATATAGTAGTGTGAAATACTTAAATGAGGACATTAGGCATGTAAATAAATCCTAAAACATGTAATTTAACCTATAGTTGTGTCTAGCTCCATGGAGAAGCACACTTATAGCCAACTGTAGGAGGACTCAGTCTCACATGCAAGTTTGAGATAAAACCAAAAATGTTATTAGATGTGAAACGTTTTAAAGTTTTAATGAGATTTATCAATGACATGTCACCTTGAAAGGGATGAAAAATCTCTTATAGAGTTTTATTTTTCCCAACATAGTTGACTGTGTTGACCAAGACTGATAGTGAACATATAGGTAGTGTTATTGATGTGAATAAGATATGAACATGAAGAAAGTGGACATAGGAAATTGTTATATAACCATGGGAAACCTATATAATATTTATAATCATGTTTATAAGGTCAAAATACTACAAAATAAACCTAAAGATATGGTTCTAAAAGAGCAACACAGTCAGGTAGGGTAACACCATCTTATGACTTCAAGAGTATGAAGGGTGTATAAAGGGGTCAGAGTGTTAGAATATTGATTTGAGAAAATTTATTATTATTATTATTATTATTATTATTATTATTATTATTATTAACATAAATAATCCCCTTAAAATGTATATTGAACAAATAAAGTGACTCAGACAAGCAAAATATGGTTTACACCAAGAAACCCTACACACAGTCCTTTTGCTAGTAGTCTACCTTAGTTTTTAACACTTTTAGAGGGTCAAATCATATTATAAAATAATATATTTTTGTGTGGGAGGTCATAAAAACTTTAATAAGGCCTTCCAATACTAATATTACCTAATATAATAAGGGAAGTACCCCTATTTTGTCTTAGATATGGGATACTTCCCCTTAAGCACAAACTAGCAGATTTGAGAGTTAGTGACAAAAGATGAGGAAAGGATACATATAAACCTTTAAAAAGGGTGTAAATATTTTAATTACATCCATAAAATAATTAAGGATAAATAATATAAATAGGAATCCTATCCACATTCTCTAAACCTTCAAGGTTGTAGTCATGACTCTTAGGCAAGGTTTTGGCCTAAAGCTCAAACAATAGGTCAATTTCACTTATAGCCATAGGAGTGATTTATACCTTGTTTTAATATTTTTATGGGGTAAATATATAGGTTTTTAATCTATTTGGATCTAAAGAAAACCATCTAAATTCATTTTGAGCTTTAAGGTGTAGTCAAGCCTAAGGCTAAATGAAAGGTCAATTGTACTTATAAATTTATATATGAGATATAACATATTGTAAAATGTTAATAAGGTCAATAAATGTATTTTAAAGCCTTTAAATTGTAGGATAAACCATAAATGGGCCACTTTTGACTCAAAGACAACTCAAACATATAGGAAAAGAGGAAAACAAACTCGATAGGAGAAGTTAAAATGTTCATATCTTTCATGAGGAATTACATGGAAGAAAAAGGAGTTATGGGAAGTTTATAAAGGTATTTAAATATTTTATAGTTAATTTTTTTGGTAGATTCAATTCCCAATCTTTATGAATGAACCTTAAGAGGTCAAGCTGCTTAAAACCCTTGCTAAACCCTCACAAGGACCAGTTTGGAGAAATAGAGTTAGAAAGATACTCAAATGGAAAATTTTAAGTATTTTTATTATTTTAACTTGAATATTACTCCTTAAATATACTCCCCATGCTTTTTATCTATACAGAATTGTACAGACAAGGTAAAAAATAGGATTTTCTTGACAGTTTTGTCAATTATGCAGGCTATAGGAGGAGTCTAAAGATGCAATAAATTTTGGAAGGAATATTAGGACTTGTAATAACTACATATTTTAATTTAATTCCTTGAAATAATTATAAGGGTTTGAATAATATCTTTGATTTCAGTCAGACAAAATTGGCATAGTGGACAAACTAGTGAGAAGGGTGGAAAAATTCAAGTGGGGTTATTTTAAGGTGTACCTAATGATTATAAGGCCATGGAGGGTGTTTAAAATTTTAATAAACTCCATCACATATATTTTAATTATAAAATAAATCCAAATTTTAGGACAAATGTATAGGGTGCATGAAAGAGTAGTTTTTTAGACTACAAATGATGATGGCTCCTTTCTAGTTGATTCCAGATGACCAAGACTAAAAACAATTCATGAAGAGGAATACATAAAACCATTTCCATTAATTAAAATCATAATACATATCCCTAATCAGTTATGGGATGTTCAAAAAGGTCTAGATTTTGAAGGTAATTTTTTGAGCCAAGACAAGGAGTTTTATGCCACTTTTCATGAAGTTTATGCCTTAAATTGACACTTGTACTTCCTGACCTTACATGGTTTATCCCAAATACTTACCTAATTCACAAGTAACTATTTATCTCATATTTTTAAGTTTCCTTGTGACCCTTTGACTTCTCTCTTTTCCTCTCTTTCTCAAGTTTTATAAGAACTAGCTATTTTGTACATTGTAACTTATACTCCTCCTAAGTATGGCAAAACCCTACTCATTTACATACCATTTTATAAATAAGAATACTGATTTGTACCTCTTCATGACTTTTCATAAGTTTTTTTTGCTTGGATTATGGATCTTGCTTAGTGAAGACTATGGATTCTTTAGCATGTTATCTCATTCTTTCACCCTATTTGCAGTTGGAAAGCTTCTTCTTGCAGGGCATATGAAGTTTAATACTAAATTTAAATGATTTATTGAGTTAGTATATTCATTATTTCCATTAAATTCCTCTTGTCTATTTCTCCTTTCTTGTTACATTCATTCAAAACCTCATAATGTAACATTGATGTGAGAAGATGCAGATTGAATGAGTGTATATTTAGTTTGTCCCTTGATTTCATGTGTAACATGAAACTGGTTAGAAGTCATCAATTTATTTGGTGTATCACATCCCTTATAATAGTTTTATTTCAATTATATCTCTCCCTACCCCACCCCACCCCCAAATTTTAGGTATAGTTGCAATCTAAAGTAGAATATCAAGGGAGCTAGCCCTATCTAAAAATTCACCTCATCCTTAGGCTACCCACAATCCTAGAGGTGTTTCCATTATGCCACTTGGATAAGGATATCTTATGCATATCATAAAAGGGTACAAATCCAAGTGATAATATTTTTATGGCATTGGTTCTCATATTTTTCTTCCATCTTTATGAATATTTATTAAGAACAACAGGTAGTCTTAAACCTCACTTAAACCCCACAAGCTCAGTTTTGAGAAATTTTCATGAATGTTTGAATTCATTGGAGCATGAGGATAATTTTTTAAGGTCATTAAGGGTATAAAAAACCATTTTATACCCTCCTCCATTAGGTTCACATGTGTGAACAATCAATTTTTAAGAAAATCTTCCATGTTAGAAGAGTTATATGGTTTACACCTAAAATTTAGAGGTTTTTATAGTTTTCATGCATATAGGTGGTTGTAAAATGTTCTCCAAAACAATTATCATCATATAAATAATATCACATGGTAATATATGAACATATTGATACCTCACTAGTCTCATACCCTCCACAAGTTCATCAACTTCCATGGTTAAAGTCTTTAAAAAGTAGATTTTTGGCCTCATGAGAAATATTTGAAGAAAGGATAGTTGAAATAAAGTTTTAAAATAATATTAAAGTCCTATAAGGTCCTAATACCCTGAAAATTCCAATTGAAGGATAAAAATATTTGATATGGACAAACACAACCATCATATAAAAGGCTCAAAATAAGAAAATACAGATCTATAAGTCTGCATACCTGTAGGTTTCATTTTCACAAGAATTTAATGTTATTACATTCAAAATTAAGATTAAAATGGTCACAAGGTTAGATAAAAAAGTAATCCTACAAACATAATCCTCAAATGATGTCCAATGTGAATGGAAGTAGGCTCCAAGTATTGAGAGGTCTGTTTGAGCTTACTATCCCTATAACTATACACCTATAGGCTTGTTAAGGTAAAATAGAGGTAAATCATACTTTTGAATGGTTGTGTAAAATTATAAAAGGTATTAATAGGTTAGTTTGAGATTAATTCATGGGTTATGATCTTTGAAAGGTTCAAAATATTTTGACTAACACTCAATAAACCTAAACTATGCACCCACATATCACATTAAAGACCTATAGGCCTATGTTAAGACATGAGAGAGACTTGAATACAGGCCTGGTCAGTCTTGATGGTGAGGTGCCTACATTGTAATGAATGAAAAAGTCTATAGTGAGAAGAAAATTTATATTAAAAACACTATAAATTTATGACATGACACTTATATATCACTTTAAGGGACAAGGAAGATAAGGCCAAGTTTTGATAAAGTCTTTTTAAGGCTTGTTAAGCCTAAACATGCACACACAAGCATGTGTATCTCAAAGTGGTGAAGAGTTTGTTTGATTAAAATAGATATGGAAACATAAATAACATAATAATTTGGTAAGTATTAATGGAAACACCTTATGATGTTGTGATCTCTCTAACAATGAGAAAAAATGGAGATCTCAACCATGGAAGCCTATAGGCCTAATGAAGACTATGCAGCCTGCTCATAAAGGTTGATTATTTACACTAGTATGAGTTTTATTTGAAGGATAAAGGGTACTAAAAGTATTATATAAAATTTTACATAGACTTGCATAAGCTTCAAGCTCATAAAACATAAAAGAGATAAGTCAAACATAAACACTAGGGTCACTAGCATTGGTTTGTTAGAGAACCCTAGGCATCAACCAATGAAGGCTATATGAGGTTTAATGAATAGAAAGAGAGATAATATAATTGAAACAAGTTAATATAAGTATTTCAAATATCCTTAAAGTTTTTATATCTAAAACCAAACTCCAAAATGTCATTTCTAATTCACTTTCTCTCTCTACCTTAGCAAACACATTCTTACCAACCCAAAAAGCACATTCCCATGCTTGGAATAGAAATAAAAATATGAATAGGATCCAAATATATTTTGAGGTGTTATGGGACCTTGTAAATTTATAATTTATGTCATTTTTTCATTAGTTAAGGGCTTATACTTTATGAATCATCATAAAGATGATAAGTGTGTTTTTGGCTACCTAAAAGACCATAATTGACATGATTGGAGAGTTTTACTTCCCAAGTGCTTTAAATGAGTTTAAATGAACTTAAAACAACTTTTAAATTATTCCTCACTCTCAAGAGACCCTTACCATGATTTTTTTGTATATGTAACTATACATATGCATTAAATGTTGTTCTTTTGTGAGACTTTAGGCTCAAAATAAGGTATTTTACCTCATGAACAAATGAAAACCATTGGATGGGATGGATTGAGGTGTCTTATATCTCCTAAAGACAAAACATACATACATTTTGTTGTCCCCCAAAAATATCACTCATTTTTGGGACAACATTTGAACTATTTTGGTCTTACAGACCAAAATTGTTTCTTCCCTTTCTGAAATTTGTCTTGGGCATTCAAATTCCTTAGTTTTCAAGCTTCTCAAGAATATACAGACTCTACAAGCCAAGTTTAATTGGATTTGCACATTGATTTCTATAGAATTGATTTCTATGGACTTTGCAGGTAGGTTCATTTCTACAGGTTTAAAGACTTTTGTAGGTGGGTTCAACCAAAAGAATCAATTTCTAACACTTGGTCATTTTCAGGATTGGTTTAGTACCTTGGTTCAATAAAAAATCTCCATCGGCAAGCATCTAAGAAAAGAAGGCTTGAACCGTTGAACCAATGAACCACTTTGGTTCAAAAGTTCAATGAGTTCAAATTTCAACTAATCAATTCAACGCTTTATTTCACTCGAATGGTTCATCCACTTTGTTTCAATGTTTTGGTTCATCCTTTGGTTCAATCAAATGGTTCATCAGTCGGTTCAAGGCATCATTTGAACCGTTGAACCAAAACTTGGTTCAACGGTTGGTTCAAACGAATGGTTCAAAGGTAGGTTTAATCAAGTGGTTCAAAGGCTTGGTTCATTCAATTGGTTCATCAGCTTGAACCATTTTGGTTTAAAGATTGGTTCATCAGCTTTGTTCAATGTTTGGTTTAACTAAGCAGTTCATTGCCTTGGTTCAATGGAGCGGTTCATCGACTTGGTTTAATGGAGTGGTTCAACATTTGGTTCAATCAAATAGTTCAACAGCTTGGTTCAACCAAGTCGTTCACTCAGATGGTTCAAAGGAGCTATTCAAATGCAAAGGTTCAAAGAGCCTCCTAAAAGGCAAACTGCCCTTACGGAGGGCACTTAGATCATAAAAGTACCCTTCAGAAGGGTCATTTTCAAAGAAGCCTCAAAAGGTAAATTCTTTTGGATTTATGTTTAAGTCAGCCAAAAAAGTCTAAGGCATAATTCCTTCATACTTTTGTCTGAAGGAATTCCTTCGAAAAAAAGTCTGAAATAATTTAGAGAAGATGCGAGCAGAAAGCCCGAAGAAATAACCAAGGCAAATAGATAGAAAAATTCCTCTAATTTTTTGTTTGTGAGAAATTTTTGTAGACTTTTTGTCTATGGGAAATGTCTGCAAACTTTTTGTCTGCGGTAATTTTTCTACGAAGAAAGCCTGAGGAAAGCCCATGAAATACTTCTAAGGAAAAGGCCACCGAAGGACCCCAATGGCCAGGTGCCCTTATGGGGGACTCTTGAATGCCAAATTAAAGGGCATTTCCCTAAAGCTGAAGGGTCACCTTCCCTTTGGGAAGATATAAAATGAGAAATCCAAAGGAAGAATCTAGCGACCCGCTAGAATAAAGAATCCCAAAGGCCATCTGAAGACTACTCGAAGGGTAGATACCTTTGTAGGGGGATCTTCTCGACCTAAGGTAGATCATTTCTTAAGGGTCAAAAGGGTAGGTTCTTTCTAGGAAAGTGCCAAATAGAAAATCTGAAGAAGGACCAAGGGGTGACGCACCCAAAGATGTCAAATTCAAGACAGTGAACTAGCTATTGAAAACATAGTGACGGGCATATGAACATCAATTTTAAAGCTCATAAAATAGCTGTTGATCCTTGTAATCTATAGACTTGAATGCATTCACAGGCTTTAAGGCTAAGACCAGTAGAAAGTGAGGAAGGAACATAATAGCAAATTGAATCTAAGACCTAACTTAATTAACCAGAAAAGGAGGAACGATGAAGGAAGGATTGAATTGCCAGGTGGACATTGAAAGTTGCAAACTTTCAATAAGTGTGACTTGTTTCCCTACATTGAGAAAAACAAATGGGTAGATGCCCCTAATTTCCAACCTATCTTCCTAAAAATTTTCAATGCAACATGATGTGTTACTGTTCCCGAGTCCTTCTTAAAGAGGCTATATAAAGGACTCTCTTTTATTATAAATGGATCTCTTTTTGACAATCAAAACGAAACTCTACCCAAATTGAAAGTCACTTTTGAGACTTTGAGCTCAATTTTTTGATCATATTTTGTTATTGGAATAAGAAAGCAAGTGATTTTTTAGACTTTGTGCTGTGATATCTTTGTTTTTGGGGAAACTGTTCTTATGTCTTTTTCCTTAATATATCTTCTGTTCCTTTAATTCAACAAGTAGAATTAGGGACATCAGTCAGGAAGGTGTCCTAAAGAGTCAAGTGTGGAGAGACTTTGTGCCCCCATAATTTCTTTTAGTGTGTTTTCTTTTCATTTCTGTGTAAAGGACCTTGGGATGACTTTGTGCCCTCATTGTCCTTCTTATCTTACTCTTGAGCAATCCAAGTGGAGACTTTGTGCTGCATCTTGATTTGTTGGTTATTACATCCTTTGCTACATTTTGCTATTACTACCAAGAGTATTCTCATGGTTTGCTAAATAGTACTTTTGAAAGAAGAGGAGTGTTGTATGTCATTTCCCTTGAGTTTTTCCTTTGATTTGCACACATCATCTCTGAAGAAAGAGAGATGGATGGTTTGTCCTACCCTTGAGTATTATTTTCTACACACACACACACACACACACACATCATACCTATAGGGAACCTCCCCTTGATGAGAGGAGAGATCAGTCCCCTTCTGATGTGGTAAACCTACACATTTGGATGACTAATCTTCCTACTTTGGTTGATTAGACCTATTTTGTTTATCAGTACGTTGATTGAAAAAATATTCAACCAATAATTTTTGGTGACTCCACTGGGGATCAAAAATCCATTATCCATTTATAATTTATCCATTAACCTCCACACTAATTGGGAAAGAATGTATAGTTTAAAGCCTCAAGCTTTAACTGAAGCAAGGTCAATTTTTTTCCATTTTTGTTTCACAATCTGGCAGATTCAAGGTATACACAAAGCCAAAGGGATAAAAGTATCATTGACCCTATATTCGAGTTGGTAAAGCAAAGTGATTTTGATCTATTTCCTTCATCATCTCGTCTCCAATGAACTAAGAGCTTTCCTCCTACTAAAGTCAGATCTCCATTGCTAGATGAAGTATCTACTCTGTTGTTGATAAAGCTTTGTCAATAATTACCCCTCTGAGATTTGTTATCCCTCCTTTTCATAATCCTATAATGGCAGTTCAAGGCCCCTAGGGTAATGCTTTTTCTCCTCTCAATCTTACTCCACCTCTACATGAGCTTCCACACAGTTCAAGGAAGAATTTCTCTAAATTCTATGGTGATGGGAAAGTTCATCCTGATGAACACATTGCAGCCTTTAGCATAGCTTGTGGAGTAATCAGAGTAAAATTTAAAGATGTAGCAGTCAAGATTTTTGTAGAAACATTACAAGGTGCTGCTACAAATTGGTTTTATCATCTACAGGCTCGATCAATGATTGATTGGAATAATCTCAAAGATAAGTTTAAAGCCAGATTCAAACTTGTAGAAGATGCACATGCACTTTTGGCTCAACTTACATAGATGAAGAAAGAGCCTTATGAGCCTATGAGAGACTTCATAGCCAAATTTGACAAACTAAGGAACATAATTCCTATAATAGCTCAACCTATAGTTGAGAATCTCAAATGCTTTTTTATTAATTCTCAGTTACATGAAGTAAGTTTTCTTTTGAGACGTATTGGTCAAATAGATCTTGTTGCAGCTCAACATTTGGCCACTAATTTAAAATATGATCTCATCTTAGTAGGGAAGATAAGAAGAGATCCAAATAGAAATAGAGCTTCATCATCTTCTGATTATTCATCGACAAGCACCACAGATCCAATGGTGCAAAAATTGGAAAATGAGTTGCTTGCTCTCAAAAGGCAAATGGCTCAAGGAATGTCTTCTGCTCCTTCATACAGAAGGACATTTCTAAATTAGTCATATTAGGGAAATGCTACCAAAAATCAAGGGCAATAGAATCGCCTTCCTCCCCCATAAGGGAAACTTGCCCTGGAAGCTCCTCCAACCAATTCAACAATGGAATATCTTGAAGCAAAATTAGAATTCTCTTTCTAGCTTGAATTAAATCAAGAAAATGATGCTAATCTCCTTGAAGAAAATCAAGAAGAATCCACTGGTGATTCCCACATTGGTTTCTTAAACTACCAGGATGAACCTAAAAGCAAAAGAGAATATTTTGATGGATCATATGCAGTGTTTACCAAGTCTAAGAACCAATCAGTCCAACAAGCTGATAAAGGGAAGATAGAAGAAAAACCTCAACCAACAATCATGATTGCTAAGCATGGAACCATTCTGCCTTTTCAGTCAAAGGATCTAGTGATCACCCAAAAGACAAGTACATCAATTTTGCCTTCCCCTTCTACTTTAAATTCACAAACTAGCCCACCTCCCATCCCTCCTAAAACTCAAAAAGTTGAAGTACCTTTCTCCGTACCTAGCTTGATTTAACCATTTGACATAATCAATCATGTCAAACAGATAAAAATACAAATGTCTGAGTTTGAATATTTGTAGTCTAACCCTGATCAATTGAATAAGTTGGTCCAATATGTCAAGAACCAAACCGTCCCTGTAGGACAAAAAATTAAAAAGGTAATTCCTGATTCTCCAAAGAACACACCTATTCCAAATAATCTTGTCATTACTCCTTCAGCTACTCTTAGAAAAATAGAACCTTTCTATGTTTCCCTATTAATTAATGGCCATAAGTTGAGTAACTGTATTATAGACTTAGGTGCATCTAACAATGTCATGCCTACTAAAGTAGCTGAGTCTCTTGGTCTCACACTGACCAAGACATTTGGGAGATGTTTCTCCATGGAGAACAAGCAAGTACCATTGCTGGGGCAAATCAAAGATGCCCAATTTACATTTGCAGCCTTTCCAGACAAGAGAATCAAGATGACTATCCTAGTGGCTGACATCCCAGCATCCTATGGCATTTTTATTAGACAAAATTTCTATAAGGATGGGGGAGGAGAACTAAGTATGAATCTATCTGAGGCAAGGATCCCTGTACAAGGTGTAATGAAGAGGTTGCTCCCTGAAAAAGAGGAAAAATATGTGGTCACCCAGACATTGACCCCTGAAGCTCAAATCCTTTTTGAATCCATAGGTATAGGTAGCTATTTTCTATCTATAGATGAAGTGCATGAAACACCTAATATAATTTTTGAAAGTGTCAACTCAGAAATCAGTTCAACTAGAACAATAGAAAAACTAGTAGGCTGTAATATAGATGAAGAAAGATCCTCCATCTCTAATGATGGAAAGTCTAAAGAAAAATTAGTATCAGATGAGATATGGACTTTGGAATTTGATGGTAGTTGTTCCTCTATCGATTCAGGAGCTAGGATTGTGTTGATATCTCCTCAAGGAGATATGTTTCCTTCATCTTACAGATTATAGTTTAGTAACACTAACAATACAGCTGAATACGAATCTCTGTTGCTTGGCATGAATGATGCTCAAAACAAAGGCATCAAGTTTCTTCATGCCAAAGGGGATGTTGAATTAGTGGTTTGTCAAGTAATAAATCTTTACCAAACCAAGAATGAAATATTACGCCACTATCATAACTTGGTTTGGGACCAAATTGAAAGCTTTGATGCTTTCAACATTTTTGCCATACCCAGAGAGTTTAATGATAGAGCTGATGCAATTTCTATTTTAAGAACTCTCTTAGTTCCTCATGCAGATTTCAAAGAAGATAGGTATACTATTGAGTTGGTCTATAGACCAAGTGTTCCTAACAATGCTGATTATTGGCAAGTATTCAATGATGATCATCAAATCATTACTTTCTTGGAATAAAAAGATAATTTTAAACAACTACATTTTGAAGGTAGTAAATCTCAAAAGAATGAATCAACATTTGAATCTAGTTCAGATATAAATGAAGAGTTCTTACAGCTGAAAGGAAACAAAATTCCCAAAGACTTGGTTTCTCTTGAGAAGCTGTTTGACAAGCATGATAGATTCATCAAATAATAACAAATAGATTCAAGTTTCTCTCAGGGATTCGATCAAGTAAATTTGACCACTAAAGAAAATCCCAAGATGGTTAACATTGGTAAGTGCTACACCCATGAATAAAGATTCAAGATCTCCTCTTTACTCTGTCAATACATGGATGTCTTAGCATATTCTTATGAAGATTTGAAGTCTCTTAGACCAGATGAAATTCACCATGACATTTCTCTCAAGGTTGACTCAATGCCCTACAAGCAAAAATATAGATAGTATAATCCAAAAATATTAGGTACTATTCTATTTGAGATACAAAATATGTTAAATTCTAGAATCATCTTCCCAATCCATCATTCTACATGGATTGCAAACATAGTGCCTGTAAGGAAGAAGAATGGTGAAATTTACATTTATGTAGATTTTAGAAATCTGAATCAAGAATATTTGAAGGATAATTATCCTTTGCCAATTATGGATCAAGTGCTTCAAACAATGACAGGTTCAAAAATGTTATCAATGCTAGATGGCTTCTCAGGATATAATCAAGTTGAAGTTGGTGAAGCAGACCAACACAAGACTGCATTCACCACACCTTGGGGTACATTTGCATATAGAAGAATGCCTTTTGGTTTAATAAATGCTGGTGTTACCTTTCAGAGAGCAATGGATCTGGCTTTCAAAGATGAGATTGGTAAATTCATAGTGGTATACCTTGATGACTTGAATGTCTTTTCAAAGCATTGATTTGATCATGCACGCCACTTACAACAAGTGTTGGAGTGATGCCACCATAATGGTATTTTCTTAAATCTTAAAAAGTCTATTTTTAGAGTAACAAAAGGGAAACTCCTTGGACACATTGTGTCCAAAGAAGGCATAAAGATTAATTCAGATAGAGTCAAGTCTATTCAAGAGCTTAATTTGCCTACAGGCAAAAATGATATTCATTCTTTCTTTAGAAATGTGAATTTCTTATAAAGATTCATCCCCAAATTTGTTGAGAAGACTAGACACATTGTGAACATGATGAAGGGGAAGACCATCTTCAACTAGACTAAAGAAGGCAAGTCAACATTTTAAGATATCAAGACCACCATTGCTCACACCCCTACCTTGGTTTGTCTAGATTATAACAAAGATTTCATCATATACAACTATGCATCTAAACACACTCTTTCAGCAATTCTTGTTCAACAGGACAAGGAAGGTATGGAATCTCCTATCTCTTTCATGATTTTCCCTCTCAAAACCCATGAGATGAAGTATTCAAATGTAGAGAGATATGATTATGTGTTGGTGAAAGCAGTCAAACATTTCTGCTTCTATATTCTGAATTCACACACTACTACCTTAGTTCCTGACACTACAGTCAAGTCTATATTAACTCAGTAGGAGTTTGGCATGAAAATAGGTAATTGGATTGCAAATATCCAAGAGTTTGATCTAGAAATCAAGCTAACAAAGCTGGTCAGGGGTAAAGGCCTATGCCAATTAATTGTTGACAATAAGCCAGAAGACACACAGTTTGAAGATACTAAAGTGGAAGAGACACCAACAGTCCTTTTTGTCTCTACTACCAATGAGTGGTATTTAGGTATCACTCATTTCCTTACTTATGGTGAATGTCCTGCTCATTTTTCTTAAAAAGAAAAGAGGACTATCGAATTGAAAGCTTCCAATTTTGTCTTTTGGGACAATGGCTTGTACAAGAGAAGCATAGATGGAGTATTCCTTCACTGTGTAGACAAAGAGAAACAAAGCCAACTTTTGAAATCTTTCCACAATTTGGCCTATGGAGGACATTTTTTTTCTCTTGTGACTGCTCACAAGATTCTATGAGTCAGGTATTATTAGCCAAATCTTTTCCAAGATGCACATAAGTGGGTGAGAAAATGTGAACTCTGTCAGCAATTTGTTGGAAGACCCAAGTTAGTTGTTATGCCTCTCAAGCGAGTGATCATAGAAGAACCTTTCCAGCAATGGGGGATTGATTTTATTAGGACTATAAACCCATCTTCAAGTTCTAGACATGATTATGTCCTTATAGCAACTAACTATTTCACCAAGTGGGTAGAAGCAATCCCAACTAAACATGCTACTTTAGAAGTTGTATGCAACATTTTCAAAGGGAATATCATTTCCAGGTTTGGAGTTATGATAAAAATTATTACTAATAATGCAACTTGTTTCACCTCCCAAGAGATTACACATTTCTATTTCTATTATGGAATTATACTCTCTCATTCTTCTGATTATTTTCCACAAGGGAATGGACAAGCTGAATCTAGCAATAAGAACCTGGTTACTATCATCAAGAAGCTAGGAGATTACAATCAAAGAACATGGCATAAAGCATTGGTTGATGCTCTATGGGTAAACAGAATCACACCAAAGAGGGCAATTGGTATGTCTCCTTTTCAACTTCTTTATGGTATCAATGTTGAGATACCAATCACCTTAGAATTGCTAGCCTTGAAATTAGCAAAGGCAATTAAAGATCAGACATATAAAAGCTCTCTTGATAAAATAATCATGTGTCTGACTGAGCTAGAGGAATAGAGAACCATGGTGGTGGATGGAATTTATGCTCATCAAAGTCTGGTAAAGAAGCTCTTTGACCAGAAGGCTAAAAATCATGATTTCTAGATTGGGGATCGAGTCCTGTTGTGGGACAAAAGGAGATAACTAAAGGGGATGCATGGAAAGTTTGACTCTCTTTGGAGAGGCCCATTTATAATTCATCAGCACATTGGTGAAAATAGATTTTTGCTAAAATATCAAGATGGCACACTCTTTTCTTTGCCTCACAATGGTCAACATTTGAAACACTTCAACTCTTGAAGTATCAGATCATTGCATCTGTATATATGTATATATGTATAGTTTTTAATTCTATTTTGTTTTGTTTATTTCCTTTTTTGATGCCTTTCATTTCTGGGTAGCATGACTCCATAGCCCAATGGTACACATGAAGACACTGGAGATTCTAGATTCTACTCCCTTCAATTCTTTTCACAATTGACAAAAGTTCCCCAAATGGAGCTAGATATTGTCCCCCAAAAATATCACTCATTTTTGGAACAACATTTGAACTATTTTGGTCTTACAGACCAAAATTGTTTCTTCCCTTTCTAAAATTTGTCTTGGGCATTCAAATTCCTCAATTTTCAAGCTTCTCAAGAATCTACAGACTCTACAGGCCAAGTTCAATGGGTTTTACAGGTTGATTTCTACAAACTTGATTTCTATGGACTCTGCAAGCAGGTTCATTTCTATAGGTTCAAAGACTTTTGTAGGCAGGTTCAACCAAAAGAATCAGTTTCTAACACTTGGTCATTTTTAGAATTAGTTTAGTGCCTTGGTTCAATCAAAAATCTCCATCATCAATCATCTAAGCAAAGAAGGCTTGAACCATTGAACCATTGAAACACTTTGGTTCAAAGGTTCAACGAGTTCAAATTTCAACCAATCGGTTCAATGCTTTGTTTCACTTAGGTGGTTCATCTACTTTATTTCAACATTTTGGTTCATCTTTTGGTTCAATCAAATGGTTTGTTAATCAGTTTAAGGCTTCATTTGAATGTTGAACCAAAACTTGGTTCAATGGTTGGTTTAACCAAATGGTTCAAATGCAGGTTCAATCAAGTGGTTCAAAGGCTTGGTTCATTCAATTGGTTCATTGGCTTGAACCATTTTGGTTTAAAGCTTGGTTCATCGGCTTGGTTCAAAATTTGGTTCAACCAAGTGGTTCATTGCCTTGGTTCAATGAAGTGGTTCAATAGAGCGGTTCATCGACTTGGTTCAATGGAGTGGTTCAACATTTGGTTCAATCAAATGGTTCAATAGCTTAGTTCAAACAAGCAGTTCACTTAGACAGTTCAAAGGAGTAGTTCAAATGCAAAAGTTCAAAGAGCCTCTTGAATGAAAAAGTGCCCTTGTAGAGGGTACTTGGATGACAAAAGTACCCTTCTAAAGGGTCATTTTTAAGGAAGCCTCAAAAGGTAAATTATTTTAGATTTTTGTTTAAGTCAGCCAAAAAAATCTAAGGCATAATTCCTTCAGACTTTTGTTCAAAGGAATTCCTTCAGACAAAAAGTCTGAAAGAATTTGGAGAAGCTGTAGGTAGAAAGCTCGAAGAAATAACCAAGGCAAATGGATGGAACAATTCCTCAAACATTTTGTCCATGGGAAATTTCTGTGGACTTTTTGTCTGTGGGAAATGTTCACAGACTTTTTGTCCATGGGAATTTGTCCACGGAGAAAGCCCGAGGAAAGCCCGTGAAAGACTTCTAAGGAAAAGGCCACCGAAGGACCATGAAGGGTAGGTTCCCTTGTGGGAGACTCTTGACTATGAAATTGAAGGACATTTCCTCGAAGTCAAAGGGTCACCTTCCCTTTGGGAAGATATAAAATGAGAAATTTGAAAGAAGAATCTAGCAACCCACCAAAATAAAGAAGCCTAAAGGCCATCTGAAGACCACCCAAAGGGTAGATACCTTTGCGAGGGGCTCTTCTCAACCCAAGGTAGATCATTTCTTAAGGCTTAAAAGGGTAGGTTATTTTTGGGAAAGTGCCAAATATAAAAGCTGACGAAGGACCAAGGGGTGACGTGCCTGCAGATGTCAAATTCAAGGCAATGAACCAACCATTAAAAACATAGTGACTAGTGCATGAATGTCAATTTTAAAGCTCATAAAATATCCATTGATCCTTGTAATCTACAGACCTGAATGCATTCATAGGCTTTAAGGCCAAGACTAGCAAAAAGTGAGGAAGGAACAGAACAACAAATTGAATCTAAGACATGATTCAATTAACTAGAAAAGGAGGAATGATGAAGGAAGGATCAGATCACCAGATGGACATTGAAAGTTACAAACTTTCAATAAGCGTGACTTATTTCCCTGCATTGAGAAAAACAAATGGGTAGATGCCCCTAATTTCTAGCCTGTCTTCCTAATAGTTTTCAACGCAACATGATGTGTTACTATTCCCGAGTCCTTCTTAAAGAGGCTATATAAAGGACTCTTTTTTATTGTAAATGGATCTCTTTTTGACAATCAGAAAAAAAACTCTGCCCAAATTGAAAGGCACTTTTGAGACTTTGAGCTCAGTTTGTTGATCATATTTTGTTATTGGAATAAGAAAGCAAGTGATTTTTCAAACTTTGTGCTATGATATCTTTGTTGTTGGGGAAATTGTTCTTATGTCTTTTTCCTTAATATATCTTCTATTCCTTTAATTCAATAAGTAGAATTAGTGATAGTGGTCAGGAAGGTGTCCTGAAGAGTCAAGTTTGGAGAGACTTTGTGCCCCCATAATTGCCTTTAGTGTGTTTTATTTTCATTTTTGTGTAAAGGACCTTGGGATGACTTTGTGCCCTCATTGTCCTTCGTATCTTACTCTTGAGCAATCCAGGTGGATACTTTGTGCTGCATCTTGATTTGTTGGTTATTACATCCTTTTCTAAATTTTGCTGTTATTACCAGGAGTATTCTTGTGGTTTGCTGAATAGTACTTCTGAAAGAAGAGGAGTGTTGTTTGTCATTTACCTTGAGTTTTTCCTTTGATTTGCACACATCATCTTTGAAGAAAGAGAGATGGATGGTTTGTCCTACCCTTGAGTATTATTTTCTATTTATATATATATATATAGGGAACCTCCCCTTGATGAGAGGAGAGATCAGTCCCCTTCTAATGTGGTAAACCTACACATTTGGATGACTAATATTCCTACTTTGGCTGATTAGACCTATTTTATTTATCAGTATGTCCAATCAACAAAATATTCAACCAACACATTTCATCCTGGAAATACCCCCATAGGTCTAATTGTTGAAGGCAATGTGAAGAGAGCTTGTGAAAGGCTAGTTTTTTTGGCCATTTCTTGGTTTGCCTACCTACATAAGGTTACAAAATCCCAAATTTGAAATGAATGAATTTTCATAGGGTCTTAAAAGTTAATTAAGTACTTATTTATGGTTTCACATGTGTGGGATAATTTTAGAGCCAAAACTTAGTTTCTAGACCTAGAGGCCTAATTAGAGAGATAAAAAGGATGAATAAATGTACTTGAACTTTCTTTCATATCATAAAATATGGCATGGAGATGTAAGGTCATACTAGGTACCAAAAAATACCTTTAGTTTTCCAATATCATCCATTCATTTTTCCACACAAGTATCTTTGTGTATTTTTAGGGCTATAGGAATTGAGGCCAATTGAGAGCTTTGGGTGTAAGATGAAGCATTTGGGAGTGATTGAGGCTTAAAAATTAGTTGTTTTAGGTCTAATAAGGTATATATATGCCTTTAATGGAGAATAATTTCAATCATGAAGACAAATTCAAGATTTAATCCATTTGGGAAAGATAGGTGTAGTGAGACAAGGTGGCATTTAAGACACCTAAGAGGTGTGATCATCGTTGAAATATTAGTTTTAAGAGTTTCATAAAAAATTTCAATGTGTCAGAGAAAATATAAATATGAAATTAATATGACTTAATGATGAACAAGACCACTTTTCACCTCACAAGCCAAGAAAAGGGTAGTTTTCAAGAGGAAGATCAAGGTGTCAAACAAATATGAAAACTCCTACACCATTTGGGAGATAAAGCATCATCAAAGAAGTAAAAAATACCCTTGAAGACCTAATTAAATTATTCTCTAACTCTTTTCTTGGTTGGAACTCTCACTTGACACTTTTCATCTATCCCTTCTATGTCTCTTTCTTTTTTACTCACATATATCTATTTAAACAACCTTGTTTGGCTTGTTTTGTATCATGTACCTAGGTATGAAGAAGTCTTGCCCATTTGTATGCCTTTGATCAATGAACTACAACTATTTTTACCTCCTCTTATAGCTATAATTTGTGTGTGTGTGTGTGTGAATAGTTTATCTTATCAATCAAATTAACTTGTCTTCCTTAGCATGTTGTCCTTTTCTAACACCTAGATGCAGTTTGGAAGCTGCTTTTGTAGGTGATGTGAAGTGTGAAAGTGTGGTGAAAATTTTGAGTTAGATGGTCTATTCAATAGTATCCTATAATACATATTTATTATTACTCATATCCTAAGAATCTATCACCACCTTTACATTGAAACACTTATATGAGAGATTTAGATTAAGAGTAGTGTATGTAAGGTTAGTTTTCTTAGTCTATAAGTGGACATGTAACTGGTTGGTAAATATCAACTATTTTGTGTATCTTGCCCTTTATTTTCATGTTATCCTTCTCTCTTTTCCTTGAAAAATAGTAGTGTGGTAGAGATTAATTGATACATCAAGGGGAGTTATCCCTATAACCTAGAGGTTTGATCCAACTAAAGGTCTCCCATAACCTAGGATCAAGGGTGTAAATTTGAGTTATAACATGTCTACAAGTGCAAATAGGTTTGTAACCCATGCATTTCGTAATACAACTTCATATTAAAATTTAAAATTTTATATGGTAAGGTTTGGAGGTAGGACATGCTTATGCAAGCGTGGGTTTTGGGACATAGTGATCATAAAAATACTAAAAATTATCTGAAGGACTTATTCTAGACCTAGTTTGAGTAAACTAGAATTTTTTAGGTACCTATAACACTTCAAAAGTCTAAAATGTAATAATGTGCATAATGAAAACTATGATTTGATTATACAGGATTTAAATTACTCAAAGGATGATTTTTTTTTATTTTGATAGGAGAGAAATGGAGGGAAAATATTGAAAATGAATAAAATGGAAGAAAAGTAATTCTCAACAATTAAACAACAAATTATGTATAAAGTGAAATAAAATGAAAGGAAAAAAATAGAAATTATAATGGAATAATCACCAACCTTGCAAATGGTAAAATCACATAAGTTTGAGCACAAGTGGAGAAGTTAGAAGCCTTGGATGCAATAGATCATAATAGTAGATGAGTGTGGAAGTTTTTTGTGTAAATGGAACCTTAATTTAACTTATATCATTTCAAAATTACTTTTTGATTTGAAAATTTGACTCAAGTTATTTTTAGGATTTAAAGAGTAGCCAAGATCCTTTTTTAAATATTTTCATTTTATTAAACTTTTCTATAGGTTTTGGGTTTTTGGGATTTTCAATAACAAAGGGAATCATCGGTACTACCCCATACTTCCCTGTAAATGAAAAATGGCCAAAATACTTGTATCTATAATAAAATTACTATTAGAGGTAAAATCACTAAGAGGGGGGGTGAATCAGTGAGCCCAAATAATCCAAAATTCAATTTTGATTGTTACAATTACTTAACCAATTATCACAAGCATTCATGAAGCAAACATATAATTCAAAGCAATAAGCAAGAGAGATAATGCAAGATCAATCACATAACACATGTCATATGTGGAAAACCCTCTTGGGGAATAAAACCCACTAGAACCTATAATTGGACTACTATCTTATATAATAAGATCCAATTTAGACCAACTGCAACTGATCAAGGAACTACAATCCCTATTTAGTGAGACACCAATCCCATAAGGTGCTACCACACCTATTTAACTGAGTTGCAACAACAACCAGACCTTTTAGAAAGCTTTACCTTGCAAGGAGGCTAAAACCACCTTAGATGTTAAGCTACCATAACAACACCTATAAAATACTTTCACCTCTAAATTAATGTCAACAATAGTTGATGAAGGACCTCAGCTAATCACACTCACCTTCGCTCACACTCAATAAGTGTACTATTCTCTCAACATAATTATGACCAACAATTCATACCAATAGTCCTCAATATATTCTTCTCTTGATCACATCCTTAGGTCACTCTACCCTTCCTTAACTCCCCAACACACACACACACAAGACTCTATCAATTTTCTCCTTGGTCTCTCACATTCAAGTCTAAAACCCATCATCTTTAGTTCTACTATTTATAGATAAATCTTGAGAAATACCACTTGGTCGGTCATTAGGCATATCTTAACCCTTAAGAGATCTATCATATGAAGATAAGGCTCAATATAATATTCATATGATGACCAAAGCATCTATGGGTCACCCTTAAGCATCCACACATTTTAACAAGGCACTTGTAGCTTTAATAGGTCTCATGGAGACCTATTTACCCATTAGCACACCCTCAAGCAAAAAATGAACACAAGACCACTAAAAATTACATAGGTTCACTCCTTATGTCCCCTAAGATATCTTAAAATGATCATAGTCAACTTATCTTGCCTCTATATATGCTCAAACAACTCTAACACAGACCTTATGTACACAGTCACCATTAATGAACAAACAATCAAATTTTTAAGTATTGTTCATACTCAAGATAGATTGATTCCACCTATAAAATATACATAGATATTCCTCATAGAATCTAAAACATGTTCCAATAGCTAATTCATAGTGAGACATTGAAACAACATCAATACAAGCTTGAATATCCTTCTTGGATCACTTGCAAAATGAGCATGAACACACATTAAAATTATAAGCTAAATATATATGAATGTACTTACTTACAAATCCTCAAACAAATTTCATTAGATGCACCATGGAGTCCTCTACTATAATTTTTACTACATGAGTAAATTCATCTTCTATCAAAAGATATGTTCCAAAAACTAGACACTATTTTTTCCTATATAAATTCAAATATTTGAATAGCAATAGTCACTGTTAAACTTCAAACACTATGCTCAAATCTCATGAACTCTCAACTTAGAATCAATCTTGCACCATCGTTCATTTCTAATATTTAATGCATATAATACCAAATCCAATCATTAAACATATATTAATTTGACCTCATATTATGCCATCTTAGAATTTTTACTTAATGAACTCTATCTATCTCTGTAGATCAATAAGGACCTTATCAATCAATGCTCACCATTGATCAAACTGTACGATCATCCACTAGCCATTAGATCAAGATCCTATACCTTTGCTTAGATGATAAAAATCATGTACCTATTCTCATCTTGATACCTCCTAACTCATTGGATCACTTTTTCACTATCAATCTTTCTTGAGCTTTAACACTTCCAAAAATGACTATGGGGACCCTGTCAATATGCACGAGTAGCCATTTTTTCACCTCAATAACTTCTTCTGTAATTACCCATAAGATCTTAAATATGGAATAGATGATCTCCTTCCATAGGAGAATACAACCATGTGATCCACTACTCTTATAACTCTTGTGGTGTGAGATATAACGTTATGAACATGACTTCTCATAAATTTCTATCACAGAGCCAACCATGTCCAAATCTGCTTGAGAGGCCAACTTTGATCATCCATTACTTTTATCATGCTTTAGCAGATGATCTCAAACTTAGCATAATTGATCTTTGCTCAAATCTAAATAAAACCATATGATTAGTTTTTCTTTACACCTTCACACTTACAATATATAATCGCATAAACATGCTCACTTGGCTCTTTCCACCATCCTATACAATTGACTATGGGAAAACACAGTCAATTTGCTTGGGAGCCCAAATTTGCATATGGATATCTTTTAATGCATTACATCACATGATCTATAAATTAACACAAGTAAAATATATTCAAGAATAAACAAACCCATATGATCACCTTCTCCAAAAATGTCCACATGTGTGAATGTTGACCTCATCAACATGCTTACTTAGCTCTTTCTGGCCACTTTGCAAATATGGCTAAGTATGGGAAAATAATGAATTCTGATTGAGAAACCAAGTTTTCACCATCATAAATTTGACTAAAATTTGATGCATGACATGAGATATGGTTCGTAAAAACTAGGGACTATAGTGATCACAAACATATGACCAACTTCCCTTGACTCACTCCCACGTGGAAATGGTGATGTCATCAAACTATGAACTCATATTTTCTACCATTAGATTTAAATTGTTTAGATGAAAAATATGAACAACCAAATGAATTTCACTTGTGCACACAATCTCTTAAATCATGGATCACATCTTATAGGACGCCTTTCACATACTCAAACCTCCATACTCATCCCTAATCCTCTCAAGCTATGTCAATACTAAATATTATCCAACCATACATAAAGCATATAAGAACAAATACATTACACACTTTATCATACAAGAATAAACACATTGCACACTTTATCATATAATAATAATAATCACATTGCACACTTTATCATTGTCATGTAGACTATAAAATCACTTTATCCACTCACCAATATAGACTATCAAATCACTTCATCCACTCACCAGATATCCTCTATGACACCACCATGACATCAACATGACAACTCTCCAAAAATATACCCCTTTGTCATTGATGTCAATACCTATCAATATATAAATATATAGTTCACTTTATTTCTCTTCAAATCAATCTTATAATAGGAACTTTATCCCCGTTTGACATAATGACAAAGGGGCATATACTGATCTTGAGGACCTGAAAAGACTACCAAAATAAGAAAGAGCCATCTTAGAAAGATGATACAAAATCCCCCTTACCTTATTCCAAACTCTTATTATATTTAAAACCTACTCAATAACCATGTGAGAGTGACTCCCCCAAATAAATTTGAGCAATTTCACCTTTTGAGCATCTTCAAATCTCCACACACCATGAAGAACCACCATGTAGGCTTACTAGCCTTCTATCTCAAGACACTTACATGACCACCAACTCTACATCTGAACTATACAAAAATATAAAAACATGTACTAAACCAACCTGAGAATATACCTTCAAATACTCATACCTTACTCTTTTGGATAAACTGAGCAAAAAACATTCTTCTTCAAACTAGACCTATCTAGCCTCCTTGTAGCCCTACCTAAAACTTGTAGAGCCCACTATTTTTATTATAAATATCTTCAAAACCTAAAACTTCATATCTAGAGCAATCTCATATGCCCCCTCAATCACACCAATTTTCATCACTGGGATCATTTTAAACAACATACTTTCTTCATAATCCTAATAGCTAATTAACCCTCTATAATGAGAAAATTTTGAATAACTAGAGAACCAAAAACCTTTAGATCTCTATGAATCTTCATTTGACCACCCATTTTTCCCATTAATCAAATTAAGAATCCTTAGACCTCAAATCATAAGGTAGACCACTTTTCTAGTATAGCCCAAAACCCTAGAATCTCAAAACAAACAGGGTCAGAAAACTTCCTTCTGGCCAACACACACCTATAGACACCAATCACACACTTACAGACCAAAAAATTGAACATTCATACATTTGAGAACCTTGACCTCCTATAACTCATTTTAGGACCTGCAAGCTCTTAAGCACAAATTAGGAAACCTGAGAGCTGATAAAAATCTTCAATTAGCGTATACATACCTTTAAACTTTAAAAACACCTAGAGCATACCATAAATAAATACATAGACCTTTATGAGCACTAAACACTTCTTTTCATTTGCATCAATCTCATTTATCCACCTAGAACCACCTATTCTAACTTTGTACTACAACTCCTTCACAAACCTCTAAAATAGATTCATGAACTTGTTACTCCCCCTTAACAAAAGACCTTCTTGATTGGCATTTATCAACTTGAGCACCTTCAATCTAACCCTACAGACTATTTCAACTAAAAAACACTACAATAAAACTTGCTTCTCCACTTGAAAGGAGTCTCTTAAGAAGCATAAATAGAGACCCCTTCTATACCTTAATGCTCTAAAACAAGAACAAATCCTCATCTTCCATATCCTCCTTGCTCAAATTATACTTTTTATTCTTCTTCTTCTTCTTCTTCTTCTTCTTCTTTTAATTAAGAGAAATAAATTCCTCAACCACTACAACATTCTCCTTTTCTTCTACAATTGGATTGACAATAAATGGAGACAACACAGATTCATTACATACATTTTCATCTGAAGAATCCTCCTTATAGTTTGTAACCTCATTATTAGGCATAAACAATTGATGTTCTTTTCAATATACATGTTAAATAATATAAGGATGTTCACTTGGATCCATACATACCTTAGGACTAGCCTCAACCAATAACTTGGTCTTCTCTATGAGCTTGATTTATTCATTCTCAATATGAGCAGACAATGAGACCTCTTGGGACTCTTCAACTTCAGAAACATTCTCTACCATCATAAAAAAATTACTTGGACCTATAATCTCATCAAAACTCACACTTTTGACCTTTGGTTTCCATGTGTTAACATGCATTCATTTTTGAACTCTAGGATCTTGAAGAGATCTACTTTGTCTTGTATGCCTTTGCTTGCAGAACCTAACAATGTGACATCTCTATTCACAATTATAGTAGCACACCATATCTTTTATAATAAATGTATATTAACTTACCTTATTTAGACACAAAATTTCAATGTCTTATGTCATGACAAATGAAACATCCTCCCCTTTTTGAAAAGGACTCGCCCTATCTAATCTTATGTGGACAATGGTTTACAAAGTGTCCCACATCAAGATAGTTAAAGCACTTGATTCTATTTACATATTTTTATTAATGACCCTAATAATAGTCCCATGTAAATTCATTTCTAACATGTCTCTTGCAGTCTTTATCCCTATGACCAAATTGATTACATGTATAATAGTGACCATTAAATCTTGCATACGTCATGGCATTTGACTATTTGATCTAATTTGTCTTTATACTACTAGCACCTTCATTCCTTTTCTAATGATTTATCTTAAAAGGCTGATCCATCTTGTTCATATTAGTATTCATCTTGTCTTAAGATGCAGTCTTTGGTTCTTCTTTGTATCCAAGACTAGTCTTATCACTTGCATGCTTTTGATCATTCAAAATGTTATCTAAATCACTCGAGATATTTGAAAATCTCAAAAATGACATTATATTACTAGATACCTTCTCTAACTTATATTTCAAATACTTATTTTCAATTAAATATTTTGCACATTCATCTTCTTTAGCCTTTAGGCTTGTAGATAAGACTTCCAATTAACAACTGAGATGTTTAACCATATCTTCATGTTCCTTGTTATCTTCATCCATTATTGCCTCAAACACACTAAATTTCTCTTAATTTTAGATTTCATCTTCTTCTCAATCTTCAATTCTTCATAAGCATTAGTTAATGTAGTCTCATAGTCCACCTCATATTCATCATCATCTAAATCACTCCATGTAAAACCCTTTTTATGTGAGTAACTTCCTTCCTCAGCCATGAACAAATATTCATCTTCAATAGGACCATAATATTCATGATCATATTATAAATTACTATCTTCAATTTCATCTAATGAGATGCAAACTTCTTTAGTGTAAAGACTCTTCTTTTTCTTGAAGGATCTCTTCTTCTTGTTATACTTTTTGAATGCTTTCTTCCTATATGTCTTTTTGTATTCATCTTGTCCTTCATAAAGATATTCATCATCTTTCTTCTCATGATTATGAGGACACTTTTGAGCAAAATATCCTATCTCTCCATAGTTAAAACATTTGAAGGGTAGTTTACCTTTATACTTTATTGAGCTAATATTTAATTTCCTATTAATTAAAACAATTAGTTCATCATCATAAATGTCAGATATATCATCCTCTTTGGATTTATTACCTTGGAACTTATTCTTAGGATTCATATTTGTCTTGAATGTAGCTTCTTTATTTGGTGGTATATCATCATTCTTCCTCATCTCACAGGCAATAAGGGTGCCATGGAATTGATCCATCTTCAACAAAGTAAGGTCATGACTCTCTTCTATAAAAGATACTTTCAGATCAAAATTTGGGGATAAATATCTTAATACCTTTTGGATAATAGTAGTTTCTTCAAGATTCTATCCAAGACCTCTGATGATATTCACAATCTCATCAACTTTATGTAGAAAGGATGCCATAATATCTTCTTTGTTTATATTGAGACTTTCAAACTACCTTCTATGAGTCTGTTAATTAGCAAGCTTAACCTTTGAATCTCCTTCAAATATAGTATTCAATTTATCCCATATTTCCTTGGTAGATGTGAAATGAATTACTTTGGTAAATTTAGTTTTTATAAGACCATAAGTGATAGCATTCATTGCCTTAGAGTTGTTCTCAAATAGCTTCTTATTTATAACACTAGATGGAAGAATAGTAGGAGCAGTATAACCATTTAGAAGATATTTCCATACATCAAACCCTATGGACATAATGTATTTATTCATCCTATCACTCCAAAATGCATAATTATATCCATTTAAAATTGATGTTTTCTTAGTAGAGAAACCACCTTACATATTTTGACTAGCCATTATACCTTGGATCACCTTCAAGCTATCAAACTTTTACCAAAGGACCTTTCTCTGATACCAATTGTTAAATGTACAATCACTAAGAGGGGGGGATGAATCAGTGACCCCAAATAATCCAAACTTCAATTCTAATCTTTATAATTACTTAACTAGTTACCATAAGCATTCATGAAGTAAACATATCATTCAAATCAATAAGTAAAAGAGATTATGCAAGATCAATCACATAACACATGGAAAACCCTCTTGAAGAATAAAACCCACTGGAACTTATAATTGGAATACTATCCTATATAAAAAGATCCAATTTAGACTAGCTATAACTAATCAAATAACTCAATCCCTATTTAGTGAGACAACATTCCCACAAGGTGCTACCACACCTATCTAGCTGAGATGCAACAACAATAAGACCATTTACAAAATTTTACATTACAAGGAGGTTATAACCACCTTAGGTGTTGATCTACCACAAAAACACCTATGAAACACTTATACCTCTAAAATGATATCAACAACACCTGATGATGGACCTCAGTTAATCACACTTCACCTTCTCTTACACTTATATAACAAGCGCACTATTCAATCAATAAAATTATTACCAATAAGTTATACTAATAGTCATTAATTTTTTATAATATTAAACTCATCCTTAGGGTTCTCTACCCTTCCTTCACTCCCCAACACACACACAATACTCTCTCAATTCTCTCCTTGGTCCAACACATTCAAGTCTAGAATCCATCATCTTTGGTTTTACTATTTATAGATTAGTCTTGATCAACACCATCTTGGTCAACCATTAGTCATGTACTAACCCTTAAGACATATATCATATGAATATAAGGCTCAATACAATATTAATATGATTTCCAAAACATCTATGGGGTCACCCTTAAGTAACCACTCCTTTTAACAAACCAATTGTAGCTCTTATAGGTCTCATGGAGACCTATTTACCCATTAGCTCACCCTCAAGCAAAAAATGAACCTAAAACAACTTAAAATTATATATATACACTCCTTATATCCCCTATGACATCTTCAAATGATCATATTCAACTTAGCTTGCCTCTATGTATGCTCAAACAACTCAAACATATACCTTATGTACACAATCACCATGAATGAATAAGCAGTCCACTTCTTAAGTATTTTTCATTATCAAGATAGATTGATACCACCTCCAAAATATACACAAATCTTATTAATGGAGTTTAAAACATGCTTCAATAGCTAATTCATAGTGAGACATCAAAACAACATCAATACAAGCTCGAACATCCTTCTCATGTTACTTACAAAATGAACATGAACACATTGTCAAATTTTAGGCTCAATATCCTTGACTATACTTCTATATCCTATAAATAGGTTCAATGGATACACCATGGAGTCTTATACCACTTTGATTTTTACTACATGAATAAATTCATCTTTTATCAAAAGATATAATCTAAAAACTAGACACTAGTTTTTCCCTATGTAAATTCAAATATTTGAATAACAACAGTCACAGTTAAACTTTGAACACTATGCTCAAATATCATGGAATCTTAGCTCAGGATCAATATCACACCATCTATAATGTCTAATATTTAACACATATACCTCCAAAGATAATCATTAAACATATATTACTTTGACCTCATCTCGTGCCATCTCAAAATGTTGACTTAATGCACTCTATCGATCTCTATGAATCAACAAGGACCTTATCAATCAATGCTCATCATTGATCAAACTATATGATCATCTACCAATCATTAGATCAATATCATATACCTTTGCTTAAATTTTAAACATCATGTACCTATCCTCATCTCATAACCTCCTGACTCCTTAGAGCACTCACATATTGTTGATCTTGTTTGAGTGTTAACACTTCAAAAAATGACCAAGTATGGGGACCCTATCAATATACATGAGTAGTTATTTTTTTGCCTTAATAAAATTGTTCTATGCTTACCCACATGATATAAAATTTAGACCATATGATCTCCTTCCATAGGAGAATACAACCATGTGACCCACTACTCCTATAACTCTCACACGTATGAGATATAACATCATGAACATGCCTTCTCATAAACTTTTGTCATAGAGCCAACCATGTCGAAATCTACCTGGGAAGCCAACTTTAATCATCCATAAATTTTTATTGTGCTTTAGTGCATGATATCAAACTTAGAATAAATGATCTTTGCTCAAAACTAAACAAACCCATATGATCAATTTTTATTTACACCTTCACATGTGGAATATATAACAACATAAACATGTTCAATTAGCTCTTTCTACCATACTACAAAATTATCTAAGTGTGGGCAAACACAATCAATCTACTTGGGAACCCAAATTTGCATATGGATATCTTTTGACACGTTGCATTACATGATCTAGAAGTTAGCAATAAATTAGGTTAGATAATTAACAAACCCATATGATCACCTTCTATAGAAACATCCACATGTGTGAATGTTGACCTAATTAACATGCTTACTCAGCTCTTTCTGGCCACTTTGAAAATTTGGCAAAGTATGGGAAAATAATGATTTCTAACTGAGAGTCCAACTTTTCACACTTATAATTTTGACTTTACTTTGATGCATGACTTGATATTTGGTACACAATAATTAGGGACTATAATGATCACAACCATATGACCAACTCCCCTTAAATTATTCTCACATGGAAATGGTGATGTCATCAAACTACCAACTCATCTTTTCTGCCACTAGACCCAAAGTGTCTAGATGAAAACTATGAATAACTAGATGAATTTCACTTGTTCACATAAGATCTTAAATCATGGATCACATCTTATATGACCAATTTCACATTCTAAAACCTCCATACTTATCCCAAATCCTCTCAAGCTATGTCAATACTAAAGATTATCGAACCATACATAGAGCATATAAGAACAAATACATTCCACACTTTATCATACGAGAAAAAACACATTTCACACTTTGTCATTATCATATAGATTATCAAAGAACTTCATCCACTCACCAATATAGACTATCAAATCAATTCATCTACTAACTAGAGATCCTCTATGACACCATGATGACATCAACATGACAACTCTCCAAAAATTACCAGATGTTTTTGGGTTTTTAGGTACCAATGGTACTTGTAGTGCTTCCTTCAATACATAATATCTCTAAGAAAAATGATATAAATTAAAACATGAATTCTAAAACATAAGCTATTTGGACTTTTAAAAACTTTGGAGAACTAACAAAACTAACCTAACATAGTTTAAACTAGATATTTTAGGTTTTATGCACTCTAATAGAAATATTTATTTTTTTAATTATTATATAATTATGGGGTACTTAGATAACTAAATTAAGTTCCCAAGTGATGGTGATGGGTAAAGTAAGAATCAACTTACAATTAGCTTGAATGAGAGATCAAAGCCTTCAAGCTTAATTAAATACAAATATAAAATAAATAGGAGTATTTAATTTTAAAAAACCTCTGTTATATTCATTTTATGTTTTGACAACCCACCATGTTGGGTTATAACTATCATTCTACTTGAAAATTCAAGAAAATGTAAAATAAGGTATTCTAGATGATTAGGCCTACCATCTTCTCAATATAAATTTCAAAAAACTGATATTTTTCCTAATAAAATTACCTTTCACATATTCATTTTATGCTTTAACAACTTATTTTATCCATTTATACCTTCATCCAAGTTTAGAAATGTAAGATATGCAAAAACATGGGCTTTTAGGTCTAGGAATTAGGCCTACAGACTATAAAATTGATATAAAAAATTTATCTCAAAAAGTTAAATCACTATAAAAACACTTGATTTTTTTTTAAAAAAATCCACATATATCATTCCTTAAAATTTCATGATTTTTTAATGGGTATATTTCAAGTTATAGGGATTTTTATGCTCAAAACCCTAACAGGTTTGTATAGAGACTGAGAACATTCAAAAAGAGATAATTTGAATCTAGAGAAATATTTTTCAAATATTTAACATGTAAAAATTTTGTCCTATAAATTTCATATTATTTAAAATATTATTAACCTTTTAAAAAACCAAAATATAGGTGAAAACAAACTTTTCTTGATTGTTTTGACAGTCGTTTTATGTTGTAGTAACTTGTATTTCTTTTTCAAGTTGGGATCAAGTAAAATACCTTCCCAGAACAATGAATATGCACATAAAATGATAAAGAAACAATATTACATATGATATAGGATTAATTTTTTTTTAAAACATACTTTTTGATGATAATAAAACATACTTTCCATTGATTTTATTATTAACATGTACATAGTCTTCTTATATAACCCTGTTGTTGAGCTTTTCTCCTCTTATTTTCTTCAAATCCTAGAGTTTTCTTGAACTTTATTTTCTATATCACATCCTTATATTATTCATATATATGAATTATCACTCTTATTTTAATATCATCTATTTCCACTTATTTCTTCTTCATCCCATCAATCTCTAACTTATTAACTACTAGTTAACTTAACCCAAGACTAGACCAGAAACTAGTTTAATATGAGAAGTTGGTAGTTAAGTCATGAAAATTCTTATAAAAAACTTTCAAGACTCTATAATACCCTTAAAATAAATTTAATCACATAAAAGGTTTATTATTTAATAAATATAACATCATATACCTCTCTAAGATCAAAACATACAAAATTTAAACTCCTACATACATGCACCTACATTAGACTCCCAAAGAGCAAAAATTGTTCATGAGCCCCTAATCATGTGGTATTCAAATCAGATCCCATAAATATAATTTTAAATTACATATTATTATGATGTATCTTGTTCTCTTATTTATCACTTCTCTTTTCTTGTTTTCTCAAATTCTTTAACTCATAAACTATTCTACATCTTGATAATATCTAATATAGACTTGCATTATCTTCATATGTATGCCTATCCAACTATATTTTTGTACATTTTTACTGAGACTAGGATCATTATTTGATATCATTTCTCTCCAATCATTCACTTATAATTTTTCCTTTATCTTTGTTCTTAGATATTCCTTGTGGTTGAACTTCTTTTAATGATAAGGTACTACTTGTGTTCATCTTTGTGCTTTTCACTTTCAGTGTATTCTAATATTATTTTGTTCTACCTATATATAGAGAAAAAATATTAAATAAATTCACTTCTTCATTTTGAATTTGAGTCCCATTCTCAACCATGAATATGGTATCCATGAAGAGAGTATCCAAGTAAAATTATAGGAAGGAATAAGGATGGCATCCAATCATGAAGATTGATTTCTCCTTATTCTTTTGTCTTTATTTATTTTCTTCCATTTTAAATTCATTATCAAATACCTTATATTCACTTACTTTACCTGTCTCCTAAATTTATACATTCTCTACTTTAGGTTCTAAATTATGTCATCTTACTTGATTTCTTATCCTTGTTTGGCTTCTTCCTTTTTTTCCATCATTATCATCTTTCATAATTTCTGAATCGGTAACTTCTTTTATGGATTCCTCATTCAAGGAAACATATATTCCCTCCTTCATGTACTACTCATAACATTATTTATTTTCATCATTTTCAAGATTAGTTTTAAGCTATTTACATAATAACATTTTATCTTTTTGTCCTTCAATACAACCTCTTGATCTTCATTCACCTATTTGTCTTTGTCGTAATGAATTTCCAATTACCCCTTGACTATAATTTTCAAATCTATTTTATATTCCATATTATCAACCTCTTATTTTTCCCCCCTACTTTAAGAATGCCTTTGCACTCATTAACAACACTTTTTTACTATTTTATTTTGATGTTGTACCTTCATCCCTTAATAGTGTCAAAATATGTATTTTTCCATCTTTCTCAAATACATAGGTATTATTTCTTCCATCATAGATTGTTCTATTGTCAAATTTCCAAGGTCTAGCCAATAAAACATAGTAGACATATATGGGCATGATATTACATAAGGCCTCATCTTTATAGCTTCCTATCTAAAACTTTACCTTGCATTTTTCATTGACTAAGTCCTGATGTCATTTTTACAACCATGACACCTTAGAAGGTGTATGGTGATTCAACCTTTTCAATCCTAACTTATCAATAGTTTCTTAGGATACTAAAATTATTAGTGCTACCACTACCTATTATCATTTTTTAGTATTTACCTTTGGACTTTTATGGGGTTCTGAATAATTTTTTTCACTGTGTTGGCTCTTTGATCTTCTTGCTTGGTTTGAGAAGTACCATGTTCATCAATGAAGCCTATCTTGCTTCAGGTTCTTCACATGATCCTTCACTCTCTTATTTTTAAACTTATATAACCTAATTACTATTGATTTCTTGTAGATACTCTAGGCATTCATAAAATCTGTGGCTTGCATACTTATTGCACCTAAAACACTTGCCCCAAAAACCTTCTCTTTCTCTTCCTGAATATGGTCTTCTTATAACTTGGTCTTGATCATGTGAGATACTTATTTCATCTTCATATACTTATAACTAATTTTTTCCATCTTATTGTATTTTATTTATAAAATTTTTACCTTTTAAATTACTATTTTTACCTCTTAAATGTTGAGTTTGTTTTCTAACTAGCATCTCCTCAGCTTTGAGTGATAAATTATATGCTTGTTACATTGACCTTGGAGATATAATGTTGATATCATATTGGATGTTAAACTTGAGACCACTGACATATATTACAACCTTTTCCACATCCTCCTCTATGTGACATGCCCTAATTGTTAGTTTGTAGAATTATTCTATATAATATTTCAAATTCATTTCTTTATGCCTCAAATTTTAAAGTCTTTTGAAAAATTGTGCTTGAAAGTCCCTTAGAATGAATTTGAACTTAATTTTTTCCATCATTCTATCCCAAATTTTTATCTTCTTTTTATTTCTTCCTTCCTTTCCTCTTGGACACTATCCCACCAAAGAGATGCAAGTCCCTTTAACTTTGTATAGAAAAATTTGACCTTATTATTTTTTGTTATTCCTTTAAATTCAAAATAATTATCCATTGAATCTATCCAATCTACTAATTATTAAACATTTAGATTTATTATATATAATATAACTTCCAATTTTGGCTTTGATGATATTCATATGACTACTTTTAGGAGTCTTTCTTCCATTTTCTCTTCATCTTCTTCATCTACCACTTCTTGTTATGGTTATCCCTCTCCTTCAATCACATCACCTATAATAACACCTATTATTTGAGTTAATTATATTACCTCCAAACATGCCCACAATTTTATTAATTCTTCTATTAAAACATCTATTGGTTGTCTTCTTTGACATGCTCTAGCACCACCTTTGGCTACTCTTCTAAGTGTAATTATTGCACTCTATTACATGTTTTTTTTCAAAACTTACTCTTGAATTATATAAATGAAATATTTATACTTAGGCCACATTTTAAGTACAACCAAAACCTTTATCTCTCTTCAAGTATCTTTTGGGCTCTGATACCAAAAATGATGGTGATGGGTAAAGGAAGTATCAACTTGCAATTAGCTTGAATAAGAGATCAAAGCCTTCAATCTTACTTAACTATAATATAAAATAAACTTAAGTATTTATGTTTAAAATAACTCTTTTATATTCATTTTATGTTTTCATAACCCATCATGTTAGGTTATAGTTGTCATTCCACTTGAAAATGCAAGAAAATATAAAACATAGTTTTCTATCTGATTAAGCCTAATATCTTCTCAATGAAATTTTCAATAAAATTAAGATTTTTCATGTCATAAAACATTTTCAAAAATTAATTTTATGTTTTAAAAATTTTAAATATCCATTTATACCTTTATCCAAGTTTAGAAATGTAAGATATGCAAAAATAAGGGTTTGTAGGTCTAGGAATTAGGCTTGCAGACTATAAAATTGATGTAACTTTATATTAAGAGGTAAAATAACTCTTAAAATAATTTAAATTTTTTAAAAACATGATAATAATAATTAATTATATAAATTTCATTAATTTTTACAAGTTATATTTCAAGTTATAAGGATTTTTGTGCTCAAAACCCTAGTAGGCATGTATATAGGCTAAGAGCATTTAAAATGATATAATTTGAATTTGGAAAACTATTTTTAAATTTTTTCAATTGTAAAAGGTATATCCCATAAATATATTACTCTTAAAACTATTATTAACCCTTTAAAACTCCAATATATAGGTGGAAACAACTTTTTCTTGATTGCTTTGACAGTCTTTCTAGGTTATAGCAACTTGTATCTCTTTTTCAAGGTTGCATCAAGTAAACGACCTTCCCAAAATAATAAATATGATTATAAAATAAAAAATACACCTATTAAATATTATATACAATTAAAATTTTCAATAAAAATCCTAATAAAATATACTTTCCATTGATTTGAATTCTAACATATACACAATCTTCTTCTATAGCCATGTTTCTAAGCTTTTCTCCTCTTTTTCTTTTATCCAAATCCTAGAGTTTTATTGAACTTACTTTCTTGTATTTTATCCTTATCCTAGTAATCTATATATTTTATCAATATTATTTTAATATAATCTAGTTCCACTTATTTCTCCTTCATTACATCAATCTCTAACTTCCTAACTATTAGTTAACTTAATCCAAGACTTGACCATAAACTAGTTTAACATGATAAGTTAGTAGCTAAGTCATGAAAACACTTAAAAAATCTTCCAAGAATCTATAATAAAATTAAAAATAAATTTAATCACATAAAAATCTTCTTATTGACTAGATATAACTTTTTAGACCTCTCTAAGATCAAAACATACAAAATTGAAACTCCTACATACGTGCACCTACATCACCAAGGTGCTCAAAATTTCTAGAGTTCCTAATAATGAAATAAATTTGAAAATTATACTAAGTGATAACAATGGAAATTTATGGTTTCAAATTTGTATACACATTGGTGCAAAAATTGGGATGTTTCAAGGAACTCAATTTTGGATGACAATAATATGTATGGTGTAGAATTAATTTCACTTGTTCCATGATCCTTTGATGTTGTTACTTTATTGCATGATAAGACTAGAAATTTCTTGATTATTGGGTGTGCCCATTTGAATTTGTGTGTACAACATCTCTATGTCCCTTATTTGTGACATTATTGATGTCATTTTCATGTGGACCTTATATTTTATTATTCTAAAATGCATATGTCCTTTGTATGTAGACTTTGTCTTTATGTGTGACATTTCATGTTGTGCTTGTTGAGCTTGATTAATGGTGTCATGATCCATATCATGTAATTTTACCTCATAGTATTATTCATATATGGTTACTTTATTACATATTTCATTACTATATCTATCTATACATGACACTTGTATGCCTCACATTATATATGTTTCATATATTCTTCAATGAAAATTAAATTTTTATGATGAAATACTATCCACATTCTGACATCTTGATACATGATTATATATTTATCACATGATAGAATTAAATCTTATTTTTAGATGAGTGAATTTCAAGCTACATCCATCATATTAGAAGGGGTGGGGGGTATTATAGTGGGTTTATATTAGATATCCAAGCCTCTACAAACAAAAAAATTATATTTTGAATAGA
This sequence comes from Torreya grandis, assembly GCA_037957365.1. Lineage (NCBI taxonomy): Eukaryota > Viridiplantae > Streptophyta > Pinopsida > Cupressales > Taxaceae > Torreya > Torreya grandis. Next base: position 640,747 of record JARHVA010001473.1, on the reverse strand, counting down.
ATATAGGTTTCAAAGGTTTAAAGTAATTCAAAAAATATATTTTATGACAAAATATAGGTTTTAAATATTTAAATTAATTTTTTTTTAAAAACATGACATATATTATCACATAGATACACATTATGGGGGTATATGACATTAATAGGCACTCATTTTACAAATACATGAGTACGTATTCATACACACTTGGTTGCATATGTAAAATAATTAAAAGAACAAGAATTACAAGTTTCACATATAGTTATAGTTGAGCATATAGAGACATGACATTCTATATCATTTGATACAGATTTAGGGGGCATGATACTAGTTCATGCACATATAAACATTTTTTTAAAGTTCAAAAGACATGATATTGATTCATAAACATATGTACTATAATATAATTTAAAAATTCAATGGAAAAATGGTTGTTATTTTCTTCAAATTTATTAGTATTGCAGTCATGATGGGGGCATGAATATTCCTCATTATCTTTTGATCTTGTAAATATAATATAAATTCATATACAATAGTGTGATTCATTTTATTATGAGTAATGTATGTTCGAGTCTAGTGATACTCAATGGAATTGGAATTACTTCTAGAAAACCTATTGTGTTGTTCCACCTTCTATTATGTGTGATTTATGTTCAAGTTTAGTGGCACTCAATGGCCTTGGCATCACTTCTAGTGAACCTATTATGATTCCACATTATTTGTATTAGTACATTGGGTACTTCTTTACATTCATGAGTGTGGGAACATGCACCCTTCTAACTCAAAGTCTAGATTAGTTATTTAAAATTTGGGACTTGATCGCTCGTAGTTCACCAATGGTTCAACATGACGAACCATCTCTTTAAGTGATTTGACAAAGGAGAACATTCATCCAGTGCTTCATCATATTTTATAGGTTACTATAAAATATGGTTTCATCTCACTATATATGTACTCCTTCCTTTCTCTCTTTTCAATTGAATTTTTTAAAATTTAGATTTTTTTTCAAATTTCAAATATGTAAAAATGACTACTTCATGTGATGTTTCATGGGTTTCTAAAATGAATGCCTTGAAAAATTAGAGTTTCTTATCAAAATAAAAAGTATGTTATATACACTCAAGTTTATTTATTTCTTCTTTACTCTAGCAATTTAATTACTAGAATGAAAAAGGGGGAAAATGTAGACACCTAAATCTAATCAAAAGTATTTGATAATGTTAAATCTTAACATATATCAAATAAATTGACTCACACAACTCTTATTTGACATTATTCTATGTAATTTATCTATATATAAGGTTGACCCATATGTTCTCCATCACTGATACATAATAATCTCCAAGTCAATGCTAAAATTGTATCATATCACCCTCAGATTGTTTCCAACCTTAGAACAAATATCCCTAATTTTTCAAGACATGTCTGCACTAGGAAGATAAGTTTATTGCTTTAGAAATACCCATATAGTGTGACATAATCCACACACCATATAATGGCTAGTTTATAAATTCAAAATACTCTTATGGGTCTTTCCACATGTTTCATAAGATTGATTAAATAAAATTGTCAAAAGGTTTCACTATAAATACAAATAACATGTTATTCATTATTTATATCTTTAAAATATATATTAATAAATTGTACACTACTACACATAGATAACATCTACCATATTATTACTAAATTCAATATCATTCACTAGGAGTGGTCACAAGCCAAGTGTGCACCATTTTAAAACAAGTCAAGAGCTAACATTGCCAAGTATCAAAGAAAAAAGTATAGATGTATACATATAGTCAAGGATCATAATTGTAAAACAACTCTAGGTGGGAGAGTTACATGTGGATTGATTCCCTCTTTATATTATTTGTGTACGTAGTTAATGGTTAATCATCAAATGGGTGATTGAGGTAAGCTCAACCGATTACACACCCTCTCTCTTTTATTATAGGTTTTTAGATCTCACAAGCACACCTAGGCTTTCCAAGGCAATGAGAAGGATTAAAAATTTATATTTTTTATCTACAAAATATAAATATCTCATTCCACTTAGTAGATAAGGCACAAAATATGGAGTATTTATAGTTTCTTAACAACCAACATAGATAGGTCCACAATCAATGGACACACCCAACATATACTATTATTTGAGTGTGGACCTGTCTAGACACAAAATTTGTCCATATATTTGAGCTATCACAATCCTACCCAAATTTGGTTTTCACTATCAAACATTAGTTATAATCAATCAAAATTTAGAAAAAAGCTAAGACTCTCATTATCAATTATATTTACTATGTATAACATATGCCATTTGTTAATTTCAATTTTATTCAATTCCATTTTACATTATGATTTATTCTTAATTATAATATATTTAAATTTGAATATACCTATTAAGTTTTATACCTATTAAGTAAAATTTAATTATTAAATAAAAACTAGGTAAAATGTACTATTTTATTTCATATAAATTGAATGTTCAGAAGTTATATCTTTTTGGGTGACATTAAATAAAAAATAAGATTAAAAAACTATGGTATAAACCATAGATGGTAAAAATAAACCCATGTACAATGCAATTTGAGGGTTGACTATACCTTCTTACCATGATAATTGTGACATTGAATATCTTTAAAATGCCACAAGGAAAAACAAAAGTCATCATAGGACTTTGTCACCTCATGGGTCTTCGATTGTTGCCACATGTTTTATTTTGATCATGAAATTTATTTAATATCAATTAAGATCCCTGGGATAAATGGAACTAACCACATTATAAAATAACTTTATTTTTCCAAGAGATCTATAGATTATTTAAAAGCCACATTGAAACTAAGCCATTCCATGACTTCCATGATCTCATGACTGAATTTTACTACCATGTGTATTTATTTGGCCACAAAGAACATAAGGTTTTCAAGGGTGCATATTAGATGCCATGTCTAAAGCAAAATAAAGATGAAAAACAAGAGACTACCAATTATTAAAAAATGGGAAAAATAATAATCTAAGATTAAAATTGAGAACTACATGTAATAATAATTCCTAATCTGGAAACAAAATCATTATATATATACAATGTGCAATCATAAAATATACAAAGGTTTATGATTTTGACTTATTTAAAATGGTGAATTACCCTTTTTTTTGGATGACAAAAAATAGCCTTAGAGATAGATTATAATTATAAAATTATAATTTCAATTTATCTCATGTTTTTTATAATGGGTCGCCACCCATTATTAAGTGTGATTCTATTTCTGATCCATGGATCCACACAATTGGTTAATTTCATAGGGAAAATAAAAGTCTCTACGAGATTTCATCACTTTTTGGGCTTTTTATTGTTACCATATGTTTGATTTTGATTACAAACTTTATTAAATTGATAGGATTCATACATTTTTAAGATTAAATTTATGAAATATCACTTATGATCCATACAATAAGTGAAACTAGTCATAGTATAGAATATGATTAATTTTCCAATAAATATGTAGATTCTTCTAAAGCCACATTGAGATAAGCCACTTTGTGTCTTCTATGTTCTTGTGATCACAATTTCATACTATGTGTCTTCATTTTTCCAAAATGATCATAATTTTTGTAAGGGTGCATACAAGATGCCATGTCTAAAAAAAATAGAGATGAAGAATGAGTGGTTGTCCATTATCAAATAGTGGGCAAAATAATATTTTAATATTGAAACTAAGAAATACATGTAACCTTGATTCCCAATACATAAATGAAATTATTATATATATGAAAGTAACCATATAGATGAGCCCAAGTGAATAGAATGTGTGGAGACACCAATGGACCTTAAGAATGGGCAACCACACATTCTTAAAAAAAGTCTTTTTTTTTTTTTTTTTTTTTTTTTATAATAAATTCTTTAGAATGGGTAGCTTCTCCTTTTTTTGGTTAATAAAAAATAACCTTACAAATATATTTCTAATTATCAAATTAGAATTCCATTTATCACATGTTTTTAAGAAGAGGTGACTTTCTATTCTTAAATGTGATTCTATTTATGTTCCATAGAATTTCATAGTTGGATGATTTCACAAAGAAAACAAATATTCCTATAGGACTTTGTCACCACATGGGCCTTTGATTGTCTCCATGTGTTTAATTTTGAGTACTAACTTTATTAAATTGATATATTACATATGTTTTTTAAGATTCACTTTTTTCAATATCAATTATAATCGTTGTAATAAGTAGAACCAATTTTAGTATAGAATGGATTTAATTTTCTAGTAGATCTATGGAGTATCTAAAGGCACATTGAAAATAAGCCACTTTTTGAATTATGTGATCCCATGCCCACGTTTGAGTGTTTTATTTATTAATTTGACCATAAAGAACATAAATTTTGAAAGATTTACTATTGTATTTCATGTCTTAAACTAAACAATGATGAAGAATGGGTAGTTACCCATTATAAAATAGTAAGCAAAATTATAATTTAGGATCCAAATAAAAACTACATATAGCCCTAATTCCCAATGCATAAATGAAATCATTTTAGATATTTAAATAACTCAAAAGATGGGATCGAGTGAATAAAATGTGGGGAAGAAATGGTAGACCATGAGAATGGGTGGCCAAACATTTTTTTCATAACATATTAGAAATAGGTGGATTTCTATTTTTTTTACTAATAAAAAATAGCCTTAAAGATAGATATTTAATTATAAAATTAAAATTTTAATTTATCACATGTTTTTGAGAAAGGGTGGCTTCCCATTCTTAAGTGTGATTTTATTTATGTTCTAAAAATCTCATATTTGGATAAGTTTATAGGGAAAACAAAAGTCCCCAATGAACTCCATCACACTGTAAGCTTTAAATTTTCATAATGTATTTGATTTTGATCATGAAATTTATTAAAATTACATGTTATATGTTTTTTTAATATTTGATTTATTCAATATTGCTTACAATCATTGTGATAAGTGAAACTAACCATAATATAAATTGGGTTTAATTTTATAATAGATCCATAGAGTCTTCTAAATCCACTTGAGACTAATCCACTATGTGACTTTTGTGATCCTATGACCATGTTTGACTTGCCATATGTCTTCATTTGGATATAAATAACATAAGTTTTACAAGGGTTCATATTGGATTCCATGTATATGAAAAAATAGAAATGAGGAAGGGATGGCCACCCATTCTCAAACAATGGCTGAAATGATAATTTAAAATTGAAACCAAGAACTAAATTAGCTGTCATTCTCAATGCACAAATGAAAGCATTGTAAATATGAAGATAACCTAATAGATGGGCCTGAGAGAATAGAATACGAAGAGACAATGGTGGAAAATGAGAACATGTAATTGCACATTCTAAAAAAGTTGGTTTATCCAACTTCTTTAGAATTTGTAGCCACATATTTTTTTGGCTGGCAAAAAAGTCTCGAATAAATATTTATAATTACCAAATTAAAATTTCAATTTATCACATGCTTATATAATATTCATTTTATTATTTTTAACATTTATATAATAAATATCAATAAATATATAAAATCAAGTAATCATACAAAGAAAAAAAAACATTCTTCGATTAATATTGGTACACTTTCAAATTAGATCAAATTAAGTCAAAACAACTTTTGATGATTATCATAATTAAATTTATCTTATTTTAAGGGACTATAATTTAAAAAAAGCTTCCTTAAAATTAAAGCGATTAACATAACTTAAATTAATAATATCAAAAAACTAAATTAATTATAATATATCTAATT